>SNQJ01S0065633.1:15071-26743 GCA_010110895.2 Picea sitchensis
ATTGTGGGTAAGGATTTGAAAATATCCTTGCAGGGGTACGTCCTCCTTTTCCCAATGAATGCTTGAGCATATTTACATTATTTTGGACGGTATACTAATCACTATTTGGACGGTATACTAATGGATTCATGAATGGAGTTCTTACAAACTAAAAACAAGAACTTTAAGAAAATAGATGAAATATTGCACACCACACAATAAAAATTCCAAATAAGTGCATGTATTTGAACAACTCACACTACTAAGACTTTGTTGTCACCAAGTTTCTTGTTGACATGAGAATATTTTCCCTTTCCATGTATCAAACTAAAAGAATAAACATTGAACCAGCACAACGACAGATTGAAGAAAATCACTAAAGTGAATGCAACCGACTAGAACCATTTAAAAAATTATGAAGTGAGGTTGCATTTGCATATTATAGTCCCTCCTCCTCTAATTCTTAAATGACAGTGTAACAATATTATGCACAAAAAAAAAATTGTAAGTTCTCTAATCCTTTTATCACCTCCCTGACAATGGCGCCAAAATTTTGAGTTATTTATATGTATAAATTTCAAACCTTAAATCAACAACCCAAGGGCTCATAAGCATTGAGATTCAATCATAAGAAATGCAAGATTAGAGCCTATGTTGACCTATCAATGAAATGTTGGTAAATCAAACTACACCATAGAGTTATCCCTAGACGAGGGTTACTCAAATGTTTTCCTGGCAAAAACCACCGTCTTTCCAAGGGTTCTTTTGATCACTTATAAATCATATAAATCCTTCAATGTTTAGTGGATAATCAACTTCTATGGTCAAATAAAAGAAATATTGGAATACAAAGCTTGAAAGTTGTAGTAAACATAAAGGTATCTTCCATCCATTCACCATGAATGTCAATTACTCTTAACCGACTTCGAGTACAATGTTTAACTGGATAAGTCCAAGTTTTCTTGTACTTCCAAACAAATGTAATTACAACAATGATATTTGGTTCTGAGAAATTGTGTCCATGTCTTTAGCTAAATCAAAATACCCATAAACAAAATACATTAAATTAATCTAGAAATTGAAATCAGATCTACTAGCTAACTGAGAATAAATAAGCACAACACGTGCCAAGGAATGGGGATCCTGACAAACCTAGCACAAACTATATGAAAAATTACAAACTAAGTAAGCACTTTAAACATGAGAGTAAAATATCAATAGTTTATTATTATGGAATAAATTGGAGATTACAAGTAATCAATCATGGATTCCACTCCCTCTGACAATAATCATTTCCTCTACCTTTGTTCTATGGTTGAATATATACAAAGAAGAGAAATGGAGTGGATTAAAACTAATTCTCTCTAATCAGAACTTACAATATATTGTTTATCTAATTTTTGTGGACCTTGGTTGCAAATATAACTCAAGATAGGATTACAAATAATTTTACATAACATGAAAGAGCCGAGAATAACTTGATTTGACCTCCTTGTTGGCTGGGCGAATCCACTTGTCTAGAACATTGGAAAAGATGGATGAAACAGTAAATCTGGGCAATCCCATATTAGAGAAACTCCATATCTCTTAATTCATATACTTTATGATAAAACCACTAAACATTTTCTTGAATCAGGTCGCTTTACACAAAACCCATGTTTTAGATTTTCCAAATTCATCTTCATCGGCCCAGAAATCACACAGGAAAATCATTGTTGATAATTTGGGATGTATTTGTCTAAGGACATTTGACCATGGGTTGGAGGTTGCCCTGTTGAACCTAGGTATGATTTGTTGAACATCGTACCACGTTGAGGGCACTAGTGACAAAACCCAAGTTATAAAATCTTCCCAGAGATTTATGGATATGCTAGTTATAGTGATCGGGTACCGGAAGATAATTATTTGTACCAAAAGTGAACTACTCCAAAACCGTCATCAACAAGAGTAGTCTAATCCCATTCTAATTTACTAAAAATAAAGGAAGTTGTAAATATTAACAACATCAAGCTTGCTAGGCACATTAACTTCATAAGTATGGGTAAATGTGGTAATATGAATAATAACAGGTGAAAAGATACAATAAAATGATAAAAAGGGAAACCAACTAATGATGTAAAAGGTGTCAAAATAACGAGCAAACATACATCAATATACATTGCTTTGCACCAACTTACCAAAAGACACTAATCTCTGAGTTGTATAGTCACTACTCCTGCCTTCACCAGGTATAGTCACTACTCCTGCCTTCACCAGGTATAGTCACTACTCCTACCTTCACTAGGTCTACTTACTACCTTTTCCTTTATTAATTCTGACAAAAATTAGAATTTCCAAATGGTAACTTTCCCAAATTTTTTTTTTGGGGGACTCTTCCCAAGTACAAACTTATACAACATGCCACATATCCAATTTTTCAAATCTTATTTTTAAATTTTTACCTGAGGTACTTCTATATGTTTCCTTTCTTTTGTAAGAATTTCATAGTCTGAAGACTCATAGAATAGAGGTTATAGAGAAAATTCCAAACTGACATGTTTGAAACTGATCTCAAGACTATTCAAAAACCCTAACTTCCATAAAGCATATCTAAAAATGTGCAATGAACCAACATCTAAAATTGTTACCTAAGGTACTTATGTATGTCTCCTCTATTCTGTAAAAATTTCATAGTCTAAAGAGTGCAAGACAATATGTTATAATGAAAATTCCAAACTCGCCTGTTTGAAATTAATTTCAGGAGCATTCAAGAAGCCTAACTTCCAGAGGCCATATCTATGAAAGTATAGAGGACCAACATATAAAATATTTACCACATGTAAACCAATATATCTCCTTCCTCTTTAAAAATTTTTAAGGTCTAAAACATCCCATAAAATAAGTTATAGAGAAAGTGCCAAGCTGACCTATTTGAAACTCATTTCAGGAGCACTCATGAAACCTAACTTCCATAGGGCATATTTATGAAAGTATAGCAAACCACCATTTGAAATTGTTACTACATGTACACCAAGACATTCCTCCATATCTACAAAATTTTAAGTTCAGAAACATCGCAAAACTAAGTTATGGAGAAAGTATCAACCTGACCAATTTGAAATTGATTTCAGGATCATTCACGAACCCAAAATTCCATAGGGAATATATCCAAACATATAGTGAACCAACATATGAACTTTTCATCACATGTACATTGAGATATCTCCTTCGACTTTGAAAACTTTCAAGATCTGAAACATCCCCAAAAATAAGTTATAGCGAAAGTGCCAAGCAAACTTGTTTGAAGCTAATTTGAGGAGCACTTAGGAACCCTAAATTCCAGAGAAAATATCTCTGAAAGTATAGATAACCTGCACATTAATTTTTTACCACATGTATACCGGGATCTCTCCTCCATCTCTACAAAATTTCAAGCTGTAAAACATTCCTTAATATAATTTATAGTGAAAGCGCCAAGATGACCTATTTAAAATTGATTTCAGGAGCATTCAGGAACCCTAACTTCCATAGGGAATATTTCCAAAATTATAGAGAAAGAGAATCTACAATGTTTACCACATGTATACCATGATCTCTCCTTTGTCTCTCAAAAATTTCAAGTATTGAAACATCCCATAAAATAAGTTATAGATAAAGTGCCAAGCTTACCTATTTGGAATTGATTTCAGTAGCATTAAATAACCCTAACCTCCACAGGGAATATCTATGAAAGTATAGCAAAACAACATCTAACATTTTTTCCACATGTACACAAATATGTCTCCTCCATCTCTTCAAAATTTCAAGTTTTGAAATGTCCCAGAACATAAGTTATCATGAAAATTCCAAGACGACCTGAAATTGATTTCACAACTCTTCCATTTTGGAATGATATTCAATCTTTTTTTATCCATTTTTCAAATACTCACTCTCACAATAATTTTTTATAATCCTTCATTAATGGACATATACATTAATTAAATAATAAATTATCAATACCATAGTAAAATACCCCAAATACCATGGGAAAATACCCAAACCCATGGGTTTGAAACCATGATTTCAGTTTTTACTTTTTCACATGCACCCATTTTTAATATAATTGTAAACCTATATATATAAATCAATCTTAGAAATTTTATATTTATTGTAATTCCATAAATCCTTTGACATCAATGACAATAATTCCAACAAAGTCACGGATCAATGTATCCGTTAATATTGAGGAGAATATGAGTTGTCAGATCATTTTATGTCTAGAACATATCGTGGTTGTTGGATTAAATAACTACAAATTCATACTAATGCATTATAAATAAACACACCAAGAAACACACTTTTACCTAAAGAGACATTAGACCAAGTTGGTCTTAACTAACTCTTAAGTGTCTAAATATCCTAACAATCGTAGTGTAGGCAAACATCCCTTCTTTTTGGATAGAGCTATCTGTATATATTTGAAGGGTAATCCCAATGCATCTTAGGGTTTCATCATTCCAACAATATACAGGGAGGTGGACTTGTACCCAAATTGGAACAATAGACAAACTATCATTTTCTGAGTTAAAATCGAGATTATACTTGTTTAAATACATCCCTCTAATACTCATAAAATAAGGTCCACTTCTGAAAATTAAATCTCTATCTTTTTTACTGGAAAAATATCTCTACCTCACATGTTGGGGAATATGGGGAATACTAGACTAATATGCATTAATAATCAATTAATGCAACACAAACTCAACAATTAGAAACTACAGTATATCCCAATAACCCTAGCATGTCATCATCCCTTGGTCCATTTAATTTTAATTTAACTAAAAATATCAAAATTCATGTCTTAGAGATAGTTTTACTAAGCACTCACCTCAACCTCATAAAGGTTACTATCAGGGTACATATATTGTTATTGGATCAATAACCCGCCTATATTTCATTAAGAAGAAATTGAAGACTCCCAGTAGCAATTTGATTTGGCTTCGATCCAACAAGGGAGGCTTCTGTTTGTTGTTAAATGTGAAGGAACACCACCACTCTTGATATCTTTGAACAAAATCAATGGCCAAAATATTCGGTGATGAATTATGAAACCTACCAAGTCAACAATGATGATGATCCATGCGACACTGGATTTGCAGAAAAAGGTGTTGATACTCACAACCGTGGATGACAAAAAGTAAGAGAAAGGCTCTATGATGCAGGAGCATCGACTCATTTTTACCATTCTGTCATCAGATCAACATCCAATCCATCTGACAATAACCGATCCATAATGGGGTTGGGGTTGCAACATGTGTGGGACCTCGATGAAACCTTATCCATTGATCTATTTTCTGCAAACGACCTAAATTGATTCGTGGGATTTTTCCTTTAGGAAACGATTCTGTTGGGAAAACGTTGATATCCAATCTCAGGGATATGATTTCTCCACATACGATGATTGATATATCAAAATAATTCATCGATGAACTATTGACCATTCAATCCTTTTCTTATTCATCCAACAACTAGCCTTATTTTGGAGGTCATCGATCAAGCTTTTGGAGGTAGTTGAAAACTACCCTCCTACCGTCCACATAAAAATTACCAACATTTTGATATGGTGTACAAATATGATTAAATGGAACCTCATTTAATCAAATGGTAACATGTGGTGTACTTTACATGAACCGGATTTTAATCGAGTTAATCACTAGTATAGATCTATCTTAATTTTGGTTCTACGAAACGTTCATAGGGATCAAATTTATCGAGTTGTAATATTTTTCTTTTGCACTCTAAAACAAGTTAAGAGTGACATGTGTCAGCTCCACATTGAATTTAGTCATGGAATCACACATTGACCTAATATTGAGATGTATAATTCCCCTCGACCCGAAAAAATAATAATAATAATAATTTGTAATGATGTGAGGGTAGAAGCATTATTACCATTTCTATAGTGTATTATTTACCATGATGTTTTTGTTTGGATAAGAGTCGTGAAGGTAAAGGGAATCACAAGGGAACATAATGTAGCACAAAAGGCTCGTGAAGGAGGAAGATTAAAAGAAAAATTAAGAAAAATAAGGAATAGAGGAGATCGACCGGAGCACAAATTTTGAAGCTAAGGAGCCAGAGGAGAGATAGAAGAAGAAATTTGGAAGAAGATAGAGAAAACCAAGGATTGTATAGGAGGCACAAATAATTCTGTGTGTTTTGAATGTTTGTTGAGGAAAGCTTCAGAATTGTGGAAGAAGAAAGTTGGAGTAGTAATCATAGAAAAAGAGCATTGTGTTGTCAGAATTATAGGTGAAGTTTATATATCTGGCTGAGAGTGAGACGAACAAGCTTTTCAATCAGAAAATTTGAAGGGACTTGGAGCCCATTTGTAAATTTTGTTGGAGAAAGCCCATAAAGGTATATAATGTAAATTTTATAAATTTTTGAGTTTAATATAAAGGCTCATCGAACCACTTTTATGAAGGAAATATTATTTGTCTTATGTCTTATGTGATGTTTTGATTTCTATGTGTGTAGTTCATTGTGATTAGAATTGTTTCATGTAAATCCTAGGGAATATTGTGTTCTCTTGTTTGTCTCTATGGGTTGGTTTGTGTCTTTTTGTTGGTGGTTCCCCTCTGCATCAACGATGGTATTAAAGAAAGAGTATTCCTCGGTATAGGTTGAAAACTATAGAAACAAGTGCAGCTTCAAAGCTGAGGTTGTGGGTAGGGTTATGGGTAGAGTTGCAAAATAAGAAAGGATACAACTCCAACGAAGTGTTGGGTAGAGGCTATAAGAAGGAAAACTAGGAACAACACCACAATGATTGTGGGTAAAGTTGTTTGATAAGGTTGCAGAGATTTGAATCTGAGGGTATTTGAGAAGACATTTCCAATAGTATTGTTTGGTCGAGCTGTTGAGTTCGATAAGAAGTTACATATTGAGTAGGTGAAAAGATGGTTTATAGAAATGTCAAGACTAACAGTTTCAACATAAGAAGTTCCTCTGAGAAACAATGATATGGATTTAGGAGAGGAACGAGCTGATTAACAGACTGAATATAATAAACAAAGAGATATAAAGAACAACACAAATATCCAATGAACAATATCTTCTATTGAATAAATGAAATAGGATGAAACTGTAAAACTGTAGAATTGAAACACTTGTTCGAATGGTGGTAGTTATCTCTGAAAAACGATGTACCTGCTACACGCATCGGTATAAGAAGAATGATTATAATGAGGCTCCACAGGCCTTTTTAACATTACTCATGAATTCCAAAACCCTAGACATCCAAAAACCTAACCCGAGGAGATGAAATTCCAAAAGTTATGTGGGCTCCTATGGGTAAGTTGGTACCTCAACGTCTTGCAGTCATAACTTTTGCATACGACCTCTGTTTTAGTCGCTTGATAACCTGTTGGAAAGGTATTTTCGAGAACTACGTATTACACCATCAAAACCTGACTTCGTCTATAGTTTGGATGTGGCGATCCAAAAAACCATTGTTTAGGGCCCCAAAATGGCCTTGGAAGTACAACAAGATGTGCTGACATGAAAACATGCAAAATAAGCCAGTTGGATTAGGTGGGAGGCCACCTGTATCCACTTAGAATATGTGTAGGGATTCAGACAACCCCAGAAGTGTATACCCCACAATTACGAAGAAGTATAGAAGAACATGCAGACTAAAAAACTGTCAAGAGGAGCCAGTTGGAATAGGTGGGTGGCCACCAATATCCACTTGGATCAGTCCTCCACCCTTAGGAAGAAATGGTCTCCATTATGTTGAGTTCCCTCATCAGGTGAGGAAACTTATGATGAATTTGGCCCCGGGTGTGCAACTTCCCTTGGTGTAGGAGTTGCCCTGCCTTGACAACCCGATAAATCTAGATCCTCTATTGGCGAGTGCCATTGACCTGTGTGTCCACTATATGATCAGTGGATGCCTATTCCATGTAGTCAGGGTTGACATCTGTTGGTGTCAGTTGTTTTGAGATCTCTGAGGTGTCTAATAATGGTGGAAAATATGGTCGAAGGAGGTCCACTTTGAGCATTGGGTGCAAGCCAAGGAATGACCGAGTATTGAACTCAAAAGCATTGCTACACACAACCTTGGTGATAGTGTAATTCCCATAGAAAAGTGGGAGGATCTTATGATGGGGCCCTATAAGAAGATCTTTCTACAAATGTAACCATAACTTGTCTCCAACCCAAAACTGGTGCGGTACCTTGTGTTGATCATGTCATTTATTGTACTTAGCATTGGATTTCTGCAAAATCTCATGGACCTATTGGTGGATGTGTTGAATCTGCTCAATTAATCTGGTGGCTTTGTCAGTCTTACACTGAACATGGGAAGAGTTTGTCTGTGTGGTTGCAAGAGGTAGTGCAACATCAATGGGACCCGAGGGCTAGAATCCCATACCCACCTGAAATGGTATATTGGGATCCAAATATGTCATATTTTATACCATTTAAAATCTCCATTCATAAGCTATATTCCCACACTCTTGATACATTCTATAGCCATTATTCCGTTACTTACCACTAATTACATCCATTCTACCTCGTGGTTAATTATTGTTGTTTTATTGTGTTTTTAAGTGATTAAAGATGTTTTTAACATGATTTTATCGATGATGGTTTAATCCTATGTTTCTATGTCCAAGTAACATGTTCTTTTACTGTTCAGGTTCCAATACATACATTGTCCATGTTTCGGTACCTATATTGTTCCTGTTCTGGTACACACATTGGAGGTAATCCAATACTCCAAGTAATCTAGTACCAGAAGGTTATACATCCAACCGGTACCTTCACATTCATCCGGTACCCACACTCCATGTCATCCATAACTGGCTCGTCCGATACCAATACTGCGTTCATCTGGTAATCCAAGTCATCCGGTACTAGAAGGTTATACAGTCAACCAGTACCTACACATTCATCTGGAACCCATACTCCATGACATACGGTACCCACACTCCATTTCATCCAGTATTCATCTTGTCCGGTACCAATTCTGTGCTTGTCCAGTACCAACATCAACAACCATCTGGTACCAGATATAGATCGAAAATTTGCAAAGCTTCTAGAGGAAAATCGGAGACATGGGTTTTTTCCAGAGCGACGTATACATGCGGACACATGTGGAATAATTCATGCATATAAAATGTGTGTACCTCTAGCTGAGGGGGAATGATTATGCAAAAATTAGCAAAAATCTCAAACTGCCATCTTGCACCTCGATTTCCATGCAGATGGCATCAGATCTAGAAATTCTACGAAATGGGTGTTGTATGGAATATGGAAAATTGAGTTATTGCTGGGAAATTTTTCAAAATGAGAATTATTTTGGAAGATATGGGTGGATCCCTAAATCAAATCTACCCAAATTACAATAAAACCCTGATTTTTTAGGATTTTATCTAAAATTGTAAATTTTAAAATTAGAGCTTTGGGATTTAGTCCCATCCACTCTTCATTGGTTTATTGTGTATAAAACTTTCTTCATAGGCTTGAAAGAGGATTCATTTATTCATTTTTAGTTAAGGTCAGAACGTTATTGTGAGAGTAATCTTCATTTTTGTAATTTCTGAGTTTGATGGAATAAGGAATTGGTGTTTTTTTGCATTCAAGGGGATTGACTTCATTTTGGAAGCAAATTACCTATTGGGTAGGGCCCCTCAACTTGGTAAGAATGTTTCCCTTTGTATCTTAACTATTTAGCATTTCATTTATGTATTTTTATTTTACTCTTCAATTTGTTTAAAGGTTAGAATTTCATTTACAGTTTGGATTGTGTGGTTTGAATCTTAATTTTAGTTTTGCAATTGTTATGTTAATTATAAATCATATTGTAAACCTCCCAATTGAATACATTATCACATTGAGCTTGAATTTATTTATCATTCTCTCTTATCACATTTGCATGCTTATATTTCTATGTATTCTTCCTATGCTCTATTTTTATGCTGAATAGACTATGGGCAGTCCCTCATTGCATTTATCTCCTTCACCATTGATTTTCCATCCAATTTTCCCATCAAATATACGATTGAAATCATCCATTAGTTTCTCATTCTCCAAAACATTATAAAATATAGTATGTTAACATATTCATTTTTGCATTCACTTATAAAAGAAAAGAAAAAAACAGAGTTGTCTTATTTGTTGCATATACTTAACTTTTCTCTTCCATATTTGTTATTTTTCCTTCAACATGATTTTCCCATTGATTTCGTATTTAATCATGCAATATAATTAGTCATTGAAAGAGAAGATCGACCCCTCTCTTTTCCTCATTCTCTACAATACATGGAATCAATGCCCAATCACACTGCAATTACACTTTGTGACAGAGAATTGTCTTCTATTTTTATCTACTCATTCCTTCATTGATGAATGCACATTAAATTACACAACTTTACTAATTGTTCACACAAGGAACTTTGATTCTTCTCAATTACTCTTTGATTCTTGTGCTTTACATTGAAGCTCTCAATCTCCAGAGAGTACCTATCCTTCTTTTCCTCTTTGATTTCATATGTGACTAAACATTTTTTATAAGCATTATGTTTTTAGCTTCTTTTACAGAGTTGATATTTCTTTCCATTGCATAAGCATTCAACTTATTTCCACTTTGTATTTTTTCATTTCCATTCTTTCCCATTCCTTTTCATTTCTTTCCATTCTTGCTCATTGTGATTGATGCACTTGATTGTGGAAATATCTTGATTTTAGATTACATATACTCTTTGATTCCAGTTTGATTGATTGCTTTTAAATTCATCTCCTCTCCTCTTATAGTTTGAGTGGTTTTCTTTGTGTTTTTTAGGTTCGGTTCTTGCATTCACATTTCATTTCATTCACATAGTTTGAAATAAGTTTTATTTTCTATTCGTTTGATTTCGTTTCGCTATTTTTCTTCAATTTGGATTTCCTATAGTTTTCCTACACTTTACTTCTTGTACTTAGTTTTTATTTCCTGTACTTTGGATTCCTTGCACTTTAATTTCACATAGATTCAATCACCAACAAACATATTAGAGGTTTAACTCATGAGATATGGCCTTCTCGCGTTGGAATTCTTCCCAAGGTGATTAGTTTATTTCCTGTCATTTGAATTCATTTTTGTTTGTTTGTTTCTTTTATTGCATTTAAGTGTGGATTCACTATAGGGAATAATCATTGAAGGACAAAAAAATTAAGTAAGATACTCACGACTAATCACACAAACATCATCCCGAGTGCATGAAAGTCTATGATCTAAACCTTTATAGAACTAAGTTATTCCTACATCCCAGTGATGAATCCTTAGTGTTAATTTCATGTAATGTGGGTTTGAAGATTTTTTTTTTGGCTTTAGATTAGGCTAGACTGGGCTCTGATCCTGCATTTCCTGTGCCTCCACCTCAAAGCTTACGTGCCCCAGTTGAAAATTAAATTTGGGAATTAATAGTGAATATATTTAGCCCAACATTTTGGCATCATTGTCGGGGAGGTGCTAAAGGGATTAAAGCATAGGTAGGTTGCTTTTATTTCTCCAAAGCCTTGAATATTCCTTTCATGCAAGTGTGGTGTGATTTTAAGGATGAACTAAGGGCAGAGAGAAAATGGTAAGACATGAGGGAAGATCCCACACATCCACTTTAGTGGGGTTGCTCCAAATTTAGGTTGTCCTCTTCCTTTCAATAGTTAGAATTTGTGTTTTATTAACATTA
>SNQJ01S0065633.1:26784-55346 GCA_010110895.2 Picea sitchensis
TATATGAGAATAGAATCTAACTTGTGTGAATAGATAACTTGGTGACAACAGGGTCCTAGTAGCAAAGTGGCGCTTCGAGTATATAATTGGTTTTTCTTACATTTTCTTATAGTTTTCTTCTTTTTATTTATTTAGTATTTTTAAAAGTTTTTGGGCACTATAAGAACCCTCCCTACACTAATACATGTGTGAATCAGGACCCATCAACCAACAAAAAGAATTCAAATATGGTCAAGAGTTTAATAGAACTCTCTCAAATTCTAGTAGCAGTTGGTATCTCAATCTCAGCCTCTTAGGAAGAACAAATATTGACAGCAGTCAAGAGCTTAAATGTCACTTTGCATCCAAAATAAGATCTAGAAGTCTCATTTGATTCCCTTTTCCAAACTATTTAGGAGACCAAAAAATAATGGACCGCATTTGATGGAGAACAACAACTAGAACTTAAGATCAAGGAATTCCTTATATGCCTTTCTGAAGAACCTTTATGCACTACTGAGACTAGTCATTTGAAAGAAGATGATCTAAAAGGCATGATAGAGGGAGACATGTAGAGTGGTCTAAACAAACAAGTGAACCAACAACATCATGACTATATCAAACATTGGTTCTAGATGACAACTAGATTGAACCACCACTCTCTTCTTCAACAACTATTCACATCATCACCAAAGAAGTTGGTTCTTCATACTCCGGTATACATTAATGCCTCTCTTTCAAACCCGAGTATGAATGTATTTCTACACCTATTACGCACATGGTTACATTGGAAATATTCTTACACGTGAAATACAATTTCTTTTTCTTAGATAGGATAGAGTAAAAGTTGCATGTTAGTTAACCTAGTTCTAAATAAATGCAACATCTTTTCGTGTTTATTTTCAAATAAATAAAATGAGATGAAGATAATATTGGTGATCTAACATCAACAACCAAAACAACTTAAGATATTTCTTCTTATTATTACATACATATTTCTGACTATTAATAATAACAGTTTCTCATAAGCCTAATCATTAAAATATTATGGGGATTTACAAAATCTTTAAGGTCTGCATAATGATGCCCATAGGTAACTTGTACATCTTAGTTTCCTATCATAACTTGTTATTTGAGCATTCTTATCAAATAGTAGCAGGAGAGTGAATGTAACTTCTACTTGTGTGGGAACACAATCTTATATGGAGAAGATGAACTTGGGGACTAGAGGCACCTTTAGGTCATTCTCTCATGGCCTCATCCACTACACATTAAGTAAGTTTGACCATGATATGTATTTTGAATCAGTACCATCCAATCCTGTTAAAATGTTTTCAAAGATACTTCCCCATTCACCCATGCGAAAGAAATCTATAAATTTTATCTAAAGGGTAAATATTGGGACAAGAGCCTTTGATGAAAAATGGGTGTAAGAGGCTAACCCGTCGGGATACTGAATAGGTCTGCTAACATCGGATACCAACCTATGGTATAACTAGGAAAACCCATTAGGGTACTGAACAGGCTCGTGCGAAATGGGGCATTCTTCCTGGGAATGATATTTCTTAGATGTCAAAATTACCCCATTGGAGTACTAAACAGGCTTGTTGGAAATGGGTTCTAATTTTAATGTCTTTCATTATGCCTAATCTATATTTGTCCTTATGAACAATATACTTGTGTAAATCCTTAAGAAGAAGCATGCATGGTTGAACAAAAGGATAATGAACCTCATCTAATTTCCATTTGAGAATGTCGATAAGATGGTCTTAAGAACCCATCATTCATACCCAAGATGTCATTGTCCTAGAGGTGGGAATGTTGGAACAAGGGAAGACCCAGGGTTCAACGCTTCAACAACGCACCAACAAAACCCTAACTACAAGATCTTTCAGCAACACCTGTGAAGCAAATGAAGTCTTACCCGAGGTAGAGGTAGGGGTCGTTGCAGGACTCAAATGTCTGCAACCTAGATGTGACACAGATCTGTGATTATCCCACTCTAACAAAGCACTTAGTAGTTGACATTCATCAGTAATCAACCCTTATTCACATTGCAAATCCAAACCCTAATTACAGAACACCGCAATATTCAACCATTTCTAACACATCTAAGCACTTGCATATGGAAAGAGATCAGATCTAGCATTCATTCAAATTACTAAGCACTAAGCTAGTATACCAGATGTATCATACATAAAGATATCGACACTAAGCATAAATCACATCACTAACATACAACCATAATGCACAAAGAAACCATAACACATGTTATACGTGGTTCACCCCAGTGCGGGGCTACGTCCACCAACTCTTCATCTTCTTTATTATCTTCAATCAATGTCCTTACATGCACAAAGCCTCAGAACCCACTCCGCATAGGACAAGAGATCTGCATGCACCTCGCCAAATCATCCTTCCCCGAGCTAGGTTTAAGAACAAAGCCTTCTTACTATCTATACACAAGCTTCTTACAATCACTTGCACTTAGCTCTGTAGGTTCTTAACACATAGCATGCACAAAGCATCCAAAACTATTCACACATAAAAAATTGGCCTCTTCCTACATCACCTAGATATCTATTTATACATTACAAAATGGGCCTAGACATGGGTAAACCCATGGGCCTACATCCTATACCCATTACATAAACCATAATCCCAAAAACTTCCCTAAAAAGGGGTCAAGATCCCGCGATCTCTGCTTCGATTTGCGCTCTGCCTTCAACCAGCCTTTCGAAGTCCTAAAAGAGGTCAAACATGACCAAGGATCTCCAAAACTTGGTCAAGGGCCAATAGGCCCCCAACATTCACCCATGACTCATCTCGAGTCACTCTGGTCTAGGTAACTCTGCCTAAAAATCCTCGAGTTGCTTCAACCTATTGTTGCGCCAAGGCTTCCTGCTCGACGAACTCTTGAATAACTGCCTCATTCATAGGTCCTTGTAAGTGTTGTTATACCGAAGTGACTACTTTTTCTAGCTCTTCTCATTGGCCTTCAATCTCCTCAAAAAGTAGGCAAGCTGCATCTTGGACTAGCTGGAGCTTCTGATTCACTTCCATGATTTCTTTGTATGGCATGGACCTGCTGTTGAGCCATGTGTTGTTCTTGGGATCTGTTCATCCTCTCAACTGCTGACAAGAGTTTCAACTGTGCTTGTACTGTTGTTGTTTGTTTCTTTTCTTCCAAGAGTTACAACTCTAGTGTATTCAGTTGAGGGTCCTCGGTAAGGCACTCATAAGTCTGTGCACTGCGACTTCTTAGATGTTTACATTCCATAGCTAATGCTTTGATCCTTTCAAATACGCTCCAGGAAGTTTCTTTTCTTTGGTCTCGTACTTCCTATGGAGTGCTTGGCACTGTTTGTAGCTCTATTTCTGTGACCCTCTATTGAAGTTGTTTAATGGCTTCCACAAGCTTCGCAACTTGATTCACTACCGGGTCTTCTTCCATCTGCTCCAAGCCTGTCACAGAGCGAAGTTATTTGTTGATTGCTTCTTTAATTCTGACCTTCTCCATGATTATTTTTTCTTTATCCTGCTGGATCTGGGATTTATTTTCTTCGAACTTGGTTTGGAGGTCATCCTTCTCCTGCTGTGCAACTCAGCGTTTCTCTATGATTTCCTATTGTGCTTGCTTTAGGGCCATTGTGGTATGTTCTTTTTCTTCCTGCATGTGACAAAGGCGAGCTTCAGTCAAGTTGGCTATTCTGCGAATTTGGGTAGGTTCATGTCCCAACTCTGGTTCTTCTGGTGGTAGGGGTGGAGTGGGCACTACACGACTGGAGTGAAGGGTTTGTTGTACACCTCTTAGCTCTGTATCAATTATATCATACATGGCTTCTTGTTTGGCTTCAGTTCTCTGCAAAATATCTTCTGAGGCATTAGATATAACTGCGATAATGAAGTCGAAGTCATCGACCATCAGTAGAGTCTGCAGCTTCGGCTTACTTGCTTTGGACTTCTTCTGTGATGTAGATTTCATGGGGGAAACCTTTATTTTCTTGGATGTCTCTGCCTCTTTAAGGGCGTTCCTAGGCAGTGTTACTTCACCTTTCTTCTGCTTGTCTTCTTCCCCTTCTTTTTCTTCTTTGTCCACTTCTTTGTCTCCTCCTTTGCTAGGTGAATATGATGAAATCTCTTCTTATGTGCTGCGTATTTCCTGTACATCTTCCTTCTTTTTCTTCCTGCTACTCTTAGGTGTATCATACTCTTCTCGAGTAACCACCAGAATTCCAATGAGGTTGGGATCAGACAGTGTTACCTGGTCAACTGGTATAAGGAACTCTACGGGCCATTCCTTAGTGATTTCTTCCAGGTCCTCTTTTGTGAGCTTGTATTAGGACTGAAGATCTTCTTTACTTTCATCTATGCGCAGAGTAATATAAATGAAATTCCTATCTTTGCGAAACTTCATAAGGGGCCTGAACCTGTCCAGGGTATTCGGCGTCATACGAGGGAAATAATCAATAGCCCTCTTTAGCTATAGGTAGTAGGTATGGAATACTGTGTTTGACTGCCATTGTTTCCCCATATCACTCGTATACCAGAGCATGGTGAAATTCGCAGCAAATGGTTCGAACGGCTCAATGTCAGGGAAGGTCGCACCTTCCATCATATCCCAAGTAGTGAATATGATGAGGATCAAAATCCAAATAAAATGGAACTCATATCCCTGATCTTGATCTTCATGACAATCCAGTTCTAACTGATTGACTAGGTAACTGGCCAAGTTCATCTGTAGTCCTTCCACGCATTTTCCTTCGACGTCAACGATAAACCCTGTGACCTGCGTGGGTTTGTTATTTCTTACTAGATTACTAGCAATCAACTGGAAAGCAAGGTTCACTCCACCATTCTGAACAGAGGCTACCTTGTAGACTCATGTCCCTTTCTCTACATCGCCATAGGTGTATTTGATCTTCTGTTCCAGGGCACAGTCTGTAGCCTTCCATGGATAAAAGTCTTGTGGGTCTGGTCCCTTCATGCTCAATTTGATGATCCTATGGATCAACGCCGGATCAATAGTGATGCGTCTGTCTAACCATAGATATCCTCCATGGAAGCACGAAAGTAGGAACTTAATGCATGCGTTAACCTCCTGGTGCCTTCCAAAATGCGGTATCTTCATCACATTCAAGGTAGTGGACCTCGCAATGTCCATGGTCCACGACTGGGGGACGATCTTCGATTTCTTCACCTTGGTCTTGGTCAAATATTCATGAGGTGAGAGCATGCCATAGCTCTGACAATCTCCTAGGTTATAGTCACCGATATTCAAGGTTGGAATCCTCTCCAACTACGGTATGACTGCTTGTATTCCCTTCAGGAGGTACACAATGATGACTGTGTAGTCTAAGTCCCTCAGGACACTATCATGACTCACCACATCGATGAAGGGTAGAATGTAGTCAGGTAGGATAGATGGAATGATCTTCGCATTTTCCAAGTCATCATGATGCTTGGTTCTTTTCTTGGTCGCAGCTCAGGATGGTCCAAATCCATGAGTAGTCGACAAGGAGGCTTTCACTCCTCGTGTCGATGAGGCTTGGATTCTTGCGAACATCATCATCTCGGCGATTAGGTCTATTAGAATATCTTCGACATCTTTTTCTACTATGCTAATTCCATCCGACATGCACACTCAAGATCTGATATCTCAGGTCGGTGAACAATACTCAATGTAATAGAATGGATGGCAAGGTCTCAATGATCACTACGCGAAGTCAACTAGTTCTATGTGGGCTCGGATAATCACAATTGGAAAAAGTGTTCTTGGTACAATTCTCAATGGGATAAACATATATCATTGTAATAGTTTCTTTCAACAGGTCGCAAATCCTTATTCAATGCAATTCCATCCATTATGGCACGGTCCCAACGGTCCAATGGTGAAATTTTGGGCCATAACTTCTTTCCTAACCGGTCGAGAGCATCAATCGAATGATCATAATGCCTCCAACATTCATATTTCTCCGCCATGGCGAAGTGCCATTCTGTGTTGTATTGATATTCTAGCGAAGTTGAAATTATGGAAACCTTCCTTCTACGAAGTTTTTTCTGGAGCTTCCCACAATTTATCTAAATTTGTCCTCTTCTTACTAAGATTTTTGGCCTTCTTTATTTCCATTATCATTCTTATTTACTCTTGGCATGATAACTTCGCACTGTGGGGGGTCTTTCATAGGGTTCAAAGGTAATACTTCTTCTCTTTCTGGGGTAGGTTCTCTACTCTATTGTACAGATAGGTGTCTCCATTCTTCCTTTGTCCTTTCAACTTCAACATCCATATCTTTGGTCTTTAGTAGCTTCGACTGGTTCTCTTGTTCTTCCAGTAAGTGCATTATTCTCATATCCATCAAATCTCTTAGTTCTTGATGTTTCTTTTCTAGATCCTCATCTTCTTGTTTCCTTCGTATCTGATCTTTCTCAATCCAGGTTTTTCCTAGCAAGATAGAAAATGGGACGTTGTTCTCAACAAACTTAATGATATCAAATTCTTCTTCTGTCAAAGTTCCATGAGCAATCATAGATGTCTGGGTAAGTCTTCCACATAGGGTTATCAACTTTCCTCTAAATAATCCTATTCCCCCTAATGAATGAACCATAGCAAGCTTTCCCAAAATTTCTCAAGTTCTTTATGTCATGATATTCACCTTTGTTTCCTCATCCAGGACACAGTCTATGTCGAAGTCTCCTATTCTTGTTTCTATGTACTCTTTCTCTTTTAAGGCCTCTGATAAGTTGATATTTATGTGGTCATTCAACGTTTCTTTCATCTGTAGTAATACAGTCTTTGATTCTTTCTGGGGTTCTATCATATCCTTAGTTTCTTGGCATGTCTCATAGTTTTCTTGTTTCATATTCATCTTTTCAACTTTATCAATCACTCTAGGACAATCTAAAACTTCATGGTCAATAGATTTACAACAAAGACAACTAGGTATTCTACCAGGGCATTCCTTAGCAATATGTCTCAGTCTTCTGCAACTGTAACAAATGGTTAATCCTCTCTTTATCTTAAATGATCCCCAACCTTTCTTGTACTGCGCACTGAGATCACAATAACTAACCTGCAACAAATTATTTATAGGATCCTTCATCCATTTGTTAGTCCAAACATTCTTTCTATGCGCAGGGATAACATACATTTCATTATTATCACATATATTCATATCAAATTTTCTTTCTTCTAAATGTTCCCTAGTTTTCAGATTAGGACAAACTTTATCAAATATACCTAGATTCATTCTTTAGAAACAAAAAAATTCACTTATCTTACCTTTCTCAGAGCACAAATCTTCAATATCTTACCTCTTTTCTTCAAATCGAACTTCTCTTCTTGGCACAAAGATTCGCAAGTCAATGTTGCGCACTAAAGAAACAGATCTACGCACAAAGATTTATTTTCTTCAGTTCCCAGCAATCACGGTTTCAGGTCTCGACAACAGAACCATTTGTTGGGATAGTGGCAAACCCAGGGTTCAATGCTTCAACAACACACCAACAAAACCCTAACTACCGGCCCTTTTAGCAACACCTATGAAGCAGATGAAGTCTCACTCGAGGTAGAGGCAGGGGTGGTTGCAGGACTCAAATGTCTCCAATCTAGCTGGGACAGAGATCTATGATTATACCACTTAACAAAGCACTTAGAAATTAACATTCATCAGTATTTAAACTTTATTCGCATCGCAGATCCAAACCCTAATTACAGAACAACAGAGTATTCTACCAGATATAACACATATAAGCACTTAGCATATGGAAAAAGATCATATCTAACATTCATTCACCTTACCAGGAACTAATCTATTATACTAGATGCATCATACATAAATATATTGGCACTAAGCATAAATCACATCACTGACATACAACCATAATGCACAAAGAAACCATAACATAGGATATACGTGGTTCACCCCAGTGTGTGGTTATGTCCACCAACTCTTTATCTTATTTATTATCTTCTATCAATATCCTTGCATGCACAAAGCCTCAGAACCCACTCTGCATAGGACAAGCGATCTGTGCACACCTTGCCAGATCCTCCTTCCCTGAGATAGGTTTAAGCACAAATCCTTCTTACTATCTATACACAAGATTCTTACAATCACTTGCATTTATCTCTGCAAGTTATTAACACATCACATGCACAAAGCATCCACAACTATTCACACTTATCACATTGGCCTCTTCCTACACCGCCTAGATATCTATTTATACATTACAAAATGGGCCTAGACATGGGTAAACCCATGGGCTGACATCCCATACCTATTACATAAACCCTAATCCCAAAAACTTCCCTAAAAAGGGGTTGAGATCCTGTGATCTCTGCTTCGACTTGCGCTTTGCCTTCGACCAACCTGTCAAAGTCCCAAAAGAGATCAAACATGAACAACGATCTCCAAAACTCGGTCAAGGGCCAATAGGGACCAATAAGTGTAGGAGTCTAATAAAATCAAATGTGAACTTTATTAATATCACTTGAATGATAGAAATTATCTGAGAAATTAAACAGGGATGACTGGATTCCTATCAGTTTCTCATTTATAAAAGACCACTTATCTCCTCTTGTTTTGTTGTTCAAGGTTGAGAGGAAAAATCCTCCATCGTAATTAACATGGTTTCTTGAGCATACAATTGTTAATGATTGATGAAATTGTATGTAATAAGTAATTTAGAAATTTCCTTTATGCTTGTAATATTTTAAAATAAATTTCATTTCAAAATTTACAAGCATGGATAAAGTTTAAGTTTTGGTTGTTTCCTTGGCATAACATCAATGCTTATTTCTTCTCTCATAATAACAGTTTTGATTTAGTTATTTTAGATTTTTTGGTTCTGGTACTGCTGGTACAGAAACCACTAGGTTCCTGTACCAAGAATACATAAATTTAAATCTTTTTTGAGGGTACTTTTTGCAGGATATTTTCAACATCTCTCATATTCGACATACTTCATTTCTATCCTTCAGTCCACATGCACCAAATCCACATAGTCCTCTTTCAACTTGCAACATTGTTTGTGCTAGTAAGAGTTTTCATGAGGACATGCAAACCAACAGGCATGGGGAAGAGAGACATAAGGAATATAAACAGATCAACATTCATCAACTCTCTCCTAGATATCCATCAATTCTAAGCCTTGCTCCACTTCATCTTCAAATTTCAACAGTCTACGTCATGATTCTACAAACATTTCATCCTGTTTTGCATAGTTTCCATGTGGTATACCTAGGGAGGTAATATGGGGTACCTAGGGAGGTACCCAATGGAAATGTCGTTATGTGTTATTAGTGGAAGTCATTTAATATATGAGAATGTGGTCATTCAATGTAAGGTGGACTAGATCCACTATACTAATAAAGGCCCACTATGGTAGTTGGATGTAATAAATGTGAGAAGTCTCTCTAGAAGGTTTCTATGAGATAGGGAGATCTATATAAAGAAGTCTAGGTAATGTAATGAAACATAGTGAAGAATATTTTGATTGTACAAGCAATGATTGCTTGAGGAGTTTTATCCTTCCATAAGGATTAATATATGGTGTTACCCTACCTCAAGGGTTATGGTTTATTCTGGGTTATTTCTGAAGTATATTTTCAGATCTGGTTTAGGTACTTAACAATTGGTATCAGAGCACTTTCCTTGGCCAGAGTTGTGGGCAACTATTTTTTATTTTTGCAGATTTTTTTTTTCGGAGAAGAAAAAAACAGCCCTCGATATTCCAGACATTTTCAGTATATTTCTGTGCAAAATTTACAGAAAAGGATTGTATATCTGAGTTCCTCTCAGAAAAACACCCAAGTTAAAAAAAAAAATCGTCCGAAACGGAGTCCGGAAGGTCAAGATATTGAGGTTTTAAAATCTGCAATTTTTCAGGGTTTTTTCTGCGGACGGCGGCGCGATTTATTTTTTAAAATCTGCAATTTTCGGGGTTTTTTCTGCGGACGGCGGCGCTGATTTATTTTTATTTCTGTAGAATTTGAAGGCCAATTTGCCCCAAAAATTACATATATGAGTTCTTCCCACAATTTCAAATTCGATTTCAAAAAATCAGCCTAAATCTGAAGTTCGATAAGTAAAGCGAGCATTTTAAATTCTTGGTAGTTTTTAGGGTTTTTCTGGAAAAAACCGCGATTTTTTTTGCCGTAAGTTATTGATCTATTTTTGGGGTTTTTCATAGCAAGATGTATTTTAAGGTGGAAATGTGATGGTCCTAGTATTGAATCATTCATTAAAGAAAGAAAATCCGTATGGGAAGATACTTGGCCCCATCGGGTAACTCTCAAATTGCAAGGTGATGTCACATTTGGTGAAAATCACTTGATTGTGATGAGATGATGAGACTTTCCAATGTAGAATTTGAAAAATATTGTTAGACAAGTGGTCTCATGGAGAAAATCCAGATAAAGAGAGAACCAAGAGTTTATTTTCATGTGAAAAATCTATAATACGTGTTCATGTATCGTATTCTCATAAAGAAGAAAAATATCGTTTCTATTAACCCTAGTTGTACGTATAATTTTATCAATGTTCACTTGGTTAATAGATTGTAAAAGTTCCAATAAATAATATTCAAAGCACACATGTTGAGGGTGAAAATGTTCAAATTTTAAAGATTTGAAGATTACCATGGATAAATATGTGTTGCATCTCATTTTATGCTATGGATATGGATGAAGTGGATATTGTTTTGGGATATCCTTGATAGAATCAAGTACCATTAATATTAATGTAAAAGTAGTTTTGTGTTGTGGTAATAAGAAAAATAAAATCATTATCATAGGATGTGTCTCTTAGTAAGAAGGATGGACCCATGGAGGCTATCAAAGAATTTATTGCCAACCAAGTTGAACCAGGCGTAGTCTACAAAGGAGATGAAGCAAGACCACATGAAGAAATCGGTAAAGAAGCTAAGGAGGTTATTTACTCAAAGGCACAAAGTGTTGCGATTTGAAGAAAGAACAAATTCCCATGGCTTGTTGTATAATCGCTTCATCCACATCATATATAGAGATGCAAAGTCATCAAGGCAAGGGCATGTGCATAAATGTGTTGATGCACATTTATGCACTAGGAGGGCACCAGACAGGAAAGGTAAAGATAAAGACAAGGCAACCGTGACATGATGCAAAGAAAGATAAGGGTGCAAAGGTAGCAGATAAACATTATGTTCGACTTCCATTGGGATGGATGGATATTCTATTCTATACCAGCTATTACATCACAGTCAGCCTGGCCATATATTGTGGCTGAGTTTTAATGTTTCGAGGACCTAAACATGAAGGGGGATGGAATGTGGTATACCTAGGGAGGTACCCAATGGAAATGTAGTTATATGTTATTAGTGGAAGTCATTTAATATATGAGAATGTGGTCATTCAATGTAAGGTGGACTTGGTCCACTATACTAATAAAGGCCCACTATGGTAGTTGGATGTAATAAATGTGAGAAGGCTCTCTAGAAGGTTTCTATGAGATAGGGAGATCTATATAAAGAAGTCTAGGCAATGTAATGAAACATAGTGAAGAATATTTTGATTGTACAAGCAAGGATTGCTTGAGGAGTTTTATCTTTCCATAAGGATTAATATATGGTGTTACCCTACCTCAAGGGTTATGGTTTATTCTGGGTTATTTCTGAAGTATATTTGCAGATCTGGTTTAGGTACTTAACATTCCACTTCAATGTACATTAGGTAACTTGAGGTAAAACACATATACATCTCTTTTGTTTACTAAGAATTTGGAAAACATGATGCATAACCACTATTACCTACTCCACTATACGTTATTACCAATTAGAAAGTACCATCACAACCACTCAGTAAACCTTCCACTTTCACTTCACCAGTCATAATGAACAATATACTCTGATGATAAGGCCATTAGAATAAAAAAAAAATAGTGTGGTACATAAACCCAATGAAACATCTATAGTGTCTTCTCTTTATATATATCATAAAGTATTCACATAAAAAGGATGAAGTCATTTTTTCCTAAAAAACCACAAATAAACATTGGTTTTAAAGAAAAGCAATAGAGTATACAAACACCTAAGTCCATATTCATATTTCCATACCGTCCACCATCCCTTCATAGCCCATCTATCATTTTTCCTCAACTTTCATTACTCTATTGTAAAATAAATCAAGTTAAAAGCCTATGATAATATCAAATGCAAAATGGCAATGCTCCATAAGAACTAACACCTACACAAAGAAATATAGTCACAGAAATCAATGATTAAATAGAGTATATACAAATTTTGTTTGCATGAGGACATGCAAACCAGCAAGCATGGGGGAGTGTTGGGCTGCAAATATGTCATATTTTCTACCATGTAAAACCTCCATTCATAATCTATATTCCCACACTCTTGATACATTCTATAGCCATTATCCCGTCACTTACCACTAATTACATCCATTGTACCTTGTTGTCAATTATTGTTGTTTTATTGTATTTTTAAGTGATTAAATATTTTTTTAACATGATTTTATCGATTATGATTTAACACTATGTTTCTATGTCCAAGCAACATGTTCCTGTATTGTTCAGGTTTCAGTACATACACTGTCCATGTCCCGGTACCTGTATTGTTCTTGTTCTGTACCCTCACTGGAGGTCATCTGATACTACAAGTCATCCGATACCAGAAGGTTATACATTCAACCGGTACCTACACAGTCATCCGGTACCCATAATCCATGATATCCTATACCAACACTCCATGTCATTCAGTACCATCTTGTTCGGTACCAATATTGCTCTCATACGGTACTCCAAGTCATCAGGTACCAGAAGGTTCTACAGTTAACCGGTACCTGCACATTAATCTAGTACCCATACTCCATGTCATCTGGTACCCACACTCCATGTCATCTAATACTCATCTTTTCCAGTACCAATTATGCGCTCATTCGATACCAGCATCAACAATCGTTCGATTCCAGATATAGTTCGAAATTTTGGAAAGCCTCTAGAGGAAAATCGGGGACATGGGTTTTGTCTAGCGTGACGTTTTCATGTGGGAAGGTGTGGAAGAATTCACCTAGATCACACGTGTGTAACTCCAGCTCAGGGGGAATGATTATGCAAAAATTAACAAAAATCTCAAATTGGCAACTTGCGCCTTGATTTCTGTGCAGATGACATCAGATCTAGAAATTCTACGAAATGGGTTTTGTCTAGAATAAAAAAAATTGAGTAAACGCTGGCATGTTTACAAAATGCGAATTAGTTTGGAAGATATGGCTGGATCCCTAACTCGAATCTGCCCAAATTACAATAAAATCCATATTTTTGAGGATTTTATCTAAAATTGTAAATTTTGAAATCAGATCTTTGTGATTTGGTCCCATCGACTCTTCAATGGTTTCTTATGTATAAAAAATGATTCATATGATTGAAAGAGGATTCATTCATTCATTTGTAGTTAAGGTTAGAACGTTATTGTGAGTGTAATCTTCCTTTTTGTATTTTATGAGTTTGATGGAATAAAGAATTGGTGTTTTATGCATTCAAGGGGATTGACTTATTTTTGGTAGAAAATTACCTATTGGGTAGGGCCCCTCAACTTAGTACGAATGTTTCCCTATATATATTAACTAGTTAGCATTTGATTTATGCATTTTTATTTTACTGTTCAATTTGTTTAAAGGTTAGAATTTCATTTACAGTTTGGATTGTGTGGTTTGAATCTCAATTTTAGTTTTGCAATTGTTATGTTAATTAGAACTCATATTGTAAACCTCCCAATTGAATACATTATAAAATTGAGGTTGAATTTATTTAGCATTCTCTCCTATCACATTTTCATGCTTATATTTATGTGTATTCTTCCTATGCTTTCTTTTTATGCTAAATAGACTATGGACCCTCATTGAATTTACCTCCTTCATCATTGATTTTCTATCCAATTTGCTCATCAAATATACCATTCAAATCAGCCATTAGTTTCTCACTGTCCAAAACATTATAAAACAGAGTATGTTAACATATTCTTGTTTTCATTTACTTATAAAAGAAAAAAAAAATAGAGTTGTCTTATTCGTTGCATATACTTAACTTTTATCTTCCATATTTGTTATTTTTCCTTGAACATGATTTTCCCATTGATTGCAAATTTAAGCATGCAATATAATTAGTCATTGCAAGAGCAGATCGGCCCATCTCTTTGCCTCATTCTCTATGCATGGAATCAATTCCCAATCACACTGCAATTACACTTCATGATAGAGAATTGTCCTCTATTTTTATCTACTCATTCCTTGATTGATGAATGCACACTAAATTACACAACTTTACTGATTGTTCACACAAGGAACTTTGATTATTCTCAATTACTCTTTGATTCTTGTGCTTTACATTGAACCTCTCAATCTCCAGAGAGTACCTATCCTTCTTTTCCTCCTTGATTTCATATGTGACTAAACATTTTTTATAATCATTATGTTTTTAGCCTCTTTTACAAAGTTGGTATTTCTTTCCATTGCATAAGCATTCAAATTATTTCCACTTCATATTTCTGCATTGCCATTCTTTCCCATTCCTTTTCATTGCTTTCCATTCTTGATCATTGTGAATGATGCACTTGAATATCAGGGATGATTTTAAGGATGGAAATTTATTTTAAAATGTGGAAACCTTGGAGAATATTACTAATCCTTCATATGCCAACTATAAATGTTTGGCGATATTTTTGTAAAAATATTCAAATTTCTAAGGATTTTATATAGTTTTTATAAAATTTTGGCGATTTTAAGGTAAAATAATTTTATCCAATAGAATTTGGGAGAATCATTTTTAAAACAGTGAATCTCTTTTTTGGAAAAACCATGGAAAATTAGCCCATGAGCGAAATTTAGCCCCTAAAATCATCCCTACACTTGATTGTGGAAATATCTTGATTTTAGATTGCATATACTCTTTGATTCTAGTTTGATTGATTGCTTTTAAATTCTGCTTGTCTCCTCCTATAGTTTGAGTGGTTTGCTTTGTGTATTTTAGGTTCGGTTCTTGCATTCACATAGTTTGAAATAAGTTTTATTTTTTATTTGTTGGATTTCCTTTCACTAGTTTGCTTCAATTTGGATTTCCCATAGTTTTCCTACACTTTACTTCCTGTACTTAGTTTTTATTTCATGTACTTTAGATTCATTTCACTTTAATTTCACATAGCTTCAATCACCAACGAACATATTATAGGTTTAACTCATGAGATATGGCCTTCCCATGTTGGAATTCTTCCCAAGGTGATTAGTTTATTTCCTGTCATTTGAATTCATTTCCGTTTGTTTGTTTGTTTTATTGCATTTAAGTGTGGATTCACTATAGGAAATAATCATTGAGGGACAAAAAACTTAAGTAAGCTACTCACGAATAATCGCACGAACATCACCTAGAGTGCATGAAAGACTGTGATCTAAATCTTTATAGCACTAAGTTATTCCTACGTCCCAGTGATGAATCCTTAGTGTTAATTTCATGCAGTGTGGGTTTGAAGATTGTTTTGTCGGCTTTAGATTAGGATAGACTCAGCTCTGATCCTACGTTTCCTATGCCTTCACCTCGAAGATTATGAGCCTTGGTTGATAATTAAATGTGGGAATTAATAGTGCATATATTTATCCCAACATGGTCTATGGCCGATGGAGCTATGAAGATCCTTATTGTAACTGTGTTGAACATAGGGGAGGCTCTCATCTCATGTATGCAGATACTTAGAGTTGTACATGCGCATGATGTGCACAATCATTTGATTGACGACCTTTGTTTGGTCATCGGTTTGGGGGTGGAAAGAAGTGGATTTAGTGAGCTTGGTGTCCAACAGTGACCAGAGACTCAATGATAGGATTGTACAATGGAATACATTTCCTTTTCATAGTTGGGGTATTTTCGGACAATATCTGAGAGTGTCTCACTATGTTATGCCACCGAATGACTGTGCTAAGTGATAATTTCTCCTACAACATAGTCAGGTGCATCAGTCTCAATCTTGAATGTTTGATGTAGATCGGGAAAGGAGAGTACTAGAGTTGAGAACAAGTGATGCTTCATATAATCAAATGCTTGTTGTTGTTCCTTCCCCCACACAAAATTTTCCTTGCCACCTCCCTTGGTCACTTGGCTGAGGGCCCATGCAATATGGGATAATCCCAACACGAACCGTCTGTAGAAGTTGGCCAGTCCCAAGAAGATCTGAAGCTTGGTTAGTGTGGTCGGGGCTGGCCAGTCACAGATGACCTGGATCTTACCTAGATCAACATGTACCCAATGCTCTTCAACAATGTATCCCAAGTGTTGGAGCCTGTTCATTCCAACGGATCATGTTTCCAAGTTGGAATATAGCTTGTGCTGCCACAGAGTTCTCAAAACCTGTTGAATATGCCACATGTGCTCCTCCCAAGTTCTGATGAATATGAGGATGTCATCCAAATATACCACCACAAAGGAGTTGGTGAAGGGTCTCAATGCATCATCCATGAACCTCATAAAAGTGGTTGGTGCATTTGCTAACACAAAGGGCATGACAAACCATTTGAGGAGACCTTATTTAGATTTGAAGGTTGTCTTCCATACATCATTTTGTTCGATAGGAACCTAGTGGAAGCCATAATTTAGGTCAATATTGCTAAATAATGTTTCCCCTTTGAGTTGGTTAAGAAGGTCATCAATCCTAAGAATTGGGTACAAGTTCCTAACTGCGATTTTTTTTAATTCTTTGTAATCAATGCATAGTCGCTAGGTCCCGTCCTTCTTCTGCACCAGTACAATCATAGTTCCACAAGGGGAGGAGTTGGGTAAGATGTGCCCCTTTTGAAGAAGCTCTTGGATCTCATGCTTGATTTCATCATTTTCCATCAGCGAGTGATGATATATGTGTCCATTAGGAAAAGTTGCATCGGGGGTGAGATCAATTGGATGCTTGACTTGGAAGTGCATCGGTACCCTGATGGGTGAGGAGAAGATGTCTCTATACTCTTCCATGATCTTGTCCTCTTTCTTCCACTGCAAAGAGAGGTTATGTGTAGAGGTCATGGATGTGGTGAAAACCTTATGTTTACTATGAGAACAGGTCACAAAAAAGACAAACTTCTCGGTCTGTGAAATGATCTTACTGCAGTTCTTAGTAGATATTAAAGAAATAGTGGTAGGTGGCTCTACCTCTGGTATAATGTACAATTGTCTACCCAAATTAATAATAACACTATGGGGTCTAGACTCATACACAACATGACACTTCCACAAATATGGTTTTCCTAAAAGAACATAAAAAAATTCAAGGGAATAAATATCACACAATACCTCTTCTTTGAAAGGCTTGATGCCATAGGGAAGACAACACTATTGGATTACACAAAGATCTCTTACTTGGAAAATCCATCCAATAGTGTAGGGTTGCGAGTGCGGTGTCATCGGTAGGTCCATCCTATTGGTGACCTCTGTTGAGACCAGGCTCTTCTGACTACTGCTATCGATAATGAAATGAAGCAGAGCCCCCTTTACCCACATATGTGAGTGAAATAGGCGGCCCCCTTCCTCTGGTTCTTCTGGTTTGCTTGGTTGGACTTTGGTGGTAGTGACAGTGGCACTGGGTTTAGCATCGATAATCCACTTCCGTCCTTTTGGATTTGATTTAGAGTCAGAATTGACCTCTGACTTGGAATCCTTCAGCTCGACCATGAGTGACTCCTTGGAGCAACATTATTCAGTGTTGTACCAAGGGATTTTATGGTATTCACACTATTTTCCTGTGTCCTTCTTCGTCTTCTCATTTCCCTTCTTGTGCTACATCTTGGAATGGGTGTCATGAGAGTGGCCATATTTTCTTTGTCCTTTATTGTGTGGGTTGGGGCTGCCTTTTCCTTTCTTCACATGTGAGGAGTTTGTAGATCCAAACTCTCACCTCTTCTTGTTAAATTTTTGCTCAATCTTGACAACATCTCTATAAGCCGTACCCAATGAGGCGATGTCCATAAAATTTATTTATATCTGAATGTATCTATGCAGAAAATCGAGGTATTTGAGAACCAGATGTCTCTTAGAGTCTTTGATACCCAATTTGGTGCACAGGGTATGGAAAATATTGGTGAAATTTAGTATTGTTTGGTCCCTTTCCTGACGTAGGGTGGTCCATATGGTGTACTGGTCCTTGTAGCTTCAAACAAGGTTTTATTTTTCTTTAATGGAATCCTGGAAGGAATCCCATGTAGGGGAAACTACAAATATTTCAAATTCCTCTATGGTCATTTTCTCAGAGTAAGTATCCCGCCAGTCCTTAACATGGGGATGACCTTGAGGAGTGCAAAAGTAATATTTTTCCTATCAGAGAAGTTGTGAACCGAAAAATACCCTTCAAGCAGATTCAACTATTTATCTATAACATCCACATCTATCAGTCCTTCAAATAATGGAATATCAAAATTTACCTGTACCTTGAAGGGGGTTGCATGGCCGCTTGATGAAGATTCTTCTCCTATGGGAAGTCATCGAAGGATCTGCGCAAAGTTGTCCATCATTTTGTTCCTTTGTCATGTAAGGGCTTCCTAGAACAACATTTTAAAAGGATATCCTACTCCATCATATTTATTTTCTTCCCCCATGGGTATTTTTTGGGCTCAACGCGATCGATCTTGCAAAGTCTCGATTGTTTCAAGTCCCAACTTCTTGTACCCAGATCTTGTCGGGGACATGCACAAAGAAAAAAAAATGAAGAGCAGACCACTCTGATACCACTGATCCGCATTTAGGAGAGGAACAAACCGATTAAAAAAATTAATACAATAAACACAAGGATATGAAGAAAAACAAAGATATCCATTGAACAATATATTCTATTGAATAATTAAAATAGGTTGAAACTGTAAAACTGCAGAACTAAAACACTTTCTCGAATGGTGGTAGCTATCTCTGAGAAGAGATGTGTATGCTATGTGAATTCGTCTGAATATAATGATTACAATGAGGCTCCAGATTCCTTTTTAACATTACTCATGAATTCCAAAACCCTAGACATCCAAAAACCTAACCCTAGGAGATGAAATGCCAAAAGTTATGTTGGGCCCTATGGGTAAGTTGGTACCTCAACTTCCCGGGGTCATAAATTTTTCATATGACCTCTATTTTAGGTGCGTGATAGATTATTGGAAAGGTATTTTCAATAACTATGCATTACGCCATCAAACTCTGAATCAGTCTACAGTTTGACTGTGGCGAGCCAAAAAAACATTGTTTAGGGCCCCAAAACGACCCTGGAAGTACAACAAGATGTGTTGACATTTAAACATACAAAATAAGCCAGTTGGATTAGGTGGGAGGCCACCAGTATCCACCTGGAAGATGTGTAGGGATTTAGACAAACCCAGAAGTGTAGAACCCATAATTACGAATAAGTACAAAAAAATGTGTTGACTCAAATTTTTTCAAGAGGAGTTAATTGGAATAGGTTGGTGGCCACCAATATCCACCTGGATCAAACAGACCTTGTATGACACAAGTGAATGCATGAAGAAGATAATGGCCAAGTTAGATACTTTGGAATTATCATAAGGGATTGAGAATCCCTTGGTCAAGGTAAATCCTCGAGGAAATTAGTGGAAAGGATAAATAATTGGAGTAAGAGTGAAGTTTTGGTTATATGTTAACTAGTCAAGGAAAGGTTGGAAATTCTAGAGCGAGTATAGAATCCTTCCTGTGCTACAGAATTTGATGTGCATGATAATGAGAAGTAGAAAATGGAGGAAGACCTCATAGAAGAGGAAGTAGATGATGAAGACTATGACCAATTTGAAGATAGTGAGTAGAGTTGGAGTGAAGAAAGTGATGGAGATAGTGATCATGAAATCATTGAGTTTGAACCAGAAGAGGACGAATTGTTAGAGGATATCCAAGGGGAAATTCAAGTTCTGATGCATTTTGATGATGTTGTAGAGTCTAATGTGAATTATAAACAAGATGATGATGATTATACTACAATAATCAAACATAAAGTAGAGAATGAAGAAGGAACCTTAGAGGACATTCACATAGTGGCAGCTAAATAGTGTGATGCCTTTGATATTTGTGCATGTTTTGGTATAGAATATGGAGAAAACAATGATGTTGATGTTGCAGGTGTAGAATAAAGAAGCCAAGTTCATACTACAACTGAAAAAGAAGGAAACAATGTTGTTGACTTTGAAGTGAAATTTGATGAATTTTATGAAGACTTTGAAGATTTGGTTAGCATTCTTGATGTTATCAATGAAGCTAAAGAACAAGAATTTGAAGAATAATTTTGAAGAATATTTTGGAAAAGTAAAGATACCTCGTGAGAAAGTTTTGAAAGGAGATATCAGGCAAGTGGATGATCATGTAAATGAATTTGAATTTGAAGTTAGATATGATGAAGAAGAATTTGTTGATGAAATTGATTGAAATTAGTAAGTAAAAGTAGTTAATTGAGGATTTTTTGAGTAGAAGAGTGATCCAGGGGGCTCCCCAGGTCCAAAAAATGCTCAAAATTGAAATTTCTCAGAATTGGATGAAACCAATTCCATTGCGACCGGCTCGTCGCATTGATTTCGATAGTATATTTACTTTCTCAAATGGGCTTCGTATGCGAGAGTTATCACACTTTTACCGTTTCCTCAAACAACTAAAATGTCAAAAGGTCAACTGGCAAAAAGTCAATGCTGACGTCAGCATGACATCACAAAAGCTATTTAATGATGCTAACGTGGAATAAGCAAGTGATAACAAGTGGCGAATAGTGACTGGGAAAATATGGCAGATTTGGACAATGCAATGTAGACACATGTCGAAATATTGAGCAAATGTGGTGGTGCCACGTGGCCCAGGCATGGGTAGCCACGTGTCACTTAGTCAGTAGTCTAAGTGGAAAGTTCTAAAAATGTTTTGGGGTCCATGGGTTTTGAACCTGCAACCAAACACCATAGTCCAAGTGCTTTGGGAAATATCCAAACACCAACACGCCCATCATATTACTTGTTAAATGTAACGCACATTTTATTATAAATGTGTCATATGTTTTAAGGTTGGTGTAGAGGGGGTCGGGGCTAAGCCCCAACCCATGTTTTTTTTTATTTCACATGCCCCTAACTCATAACCAGGGGGCTAATCCCTTATGCGCACGTAATTTTTGGTTAGGCTGAGGGCACATGATACATGCCCCAAATCAATGAGCTAGCGAAAGGAATGGGCCAACGCTTAGCCCTTTGGGCTAGTGCTTGGCCATATACAGTTGCATATGACCAATTATAGGGGGCCACACACCTATCCCAAAGGTTCTTAACTATGTATTATGCCAAAAAGTGGGTTTTTTGACTTTTAATTAGCCCATAAATTATATTTTTCCTGATATTATGACCAGAAAGTGGGTTTTTTAGGATATCTTGGCCATTTGGAGGGCGATTGGATCCCAAAAAGAGGCCAGATATTCATGAGAAGTTAGGATTCTCTTGTTGAGCCTGAAACTTATATAAACCAGGCCTTTTGAAGCTTTAGGGTAACTTTTTGATGCAGGGAATTTGAGGAGAAATTTATGTATTTTGGTCTTTTCTCATGTTTTAAGAGGCCTTATTGTCATGTTTGTGAGAAGCGTTTGAGGAAGAATACATGTGTCTGAGAAAGGAGGTCTTGCACAATAGATATGAAGTATGTTATGCAACAACATGGAGCCATTGTAAGAGAACTTGAGCATTTGAAGATCAATAAAGAGGTCCTCCACTTGGAAGCGGGCCCGGAGACGTAGCCACTCATTGGTGAACTCCATTATCAAGCTCTTATTGTCTTTGTCTCTTTTGTTGTTGTTCATATCTCTATTTTTACAGCATGATTAATTAATAGCAGAACTCTTTAAACAAATTTAAGCATCTAAATAAGACAATTGTTTATTATTCCTTCCATTTTTGGATCAAGTATTTTGGTATCAGAGCTTTGGTTGTTTTGGAAGGTTTAATAAGTGCAGGGTGGATCCTTACAAGATCCAAATTTAAGAAATGAGAAGGATCGTTGGCTGAATTCATTCCTGAGATAGAACGATTGTTGAGGAAGAAAATAATGGCTTCAGAAGGAGAGATTTCTCCACGAACAAAGAAACTAGAAGATGCACTTTTCTCCACGTCTGAAATAGTCAAAGTGTTGTATGAGGATTTCTTGGAGAGAAAGAAACCATCCTTGGGAGAGATATTAATGAAGGGTAAAATTTAAGGGAAAGGAGAGTCTTCAAATCCTCCTCCTACGCCATCTTCACCGCCATGTTCTCCTTCTTCGTCCAGTTCTACATCAAATGATAGTTCTGATTTTACAACATCTACCACACAAAAACAAACACATAAGCATAAGTCTAATATGCCTTTGTTAAAACTTGATGTTAAGTTTGAGTTGCCTTTGTATGATGGAGAACTAAATGAAGAAAAGTTAGATAATTGGATAAGACAAATTGAAGTGTATTATAGGATACAAAGAATCATAGATGAAGAGACTATGATCCAACTTGCTAGTCTCGAGATGGGAGGAACCTCCCTTGTTTGGTAAGACTCTCTCTTCATGGATTGATTTTAAATCTTCTTTACGAAAGAAATTTTATCCTCTAGCTTACATGTAACAAGCTATTATGTCATGGCAGAACTTTAGACAGTTAAAAGGACAAATTGTTCAAAGTTATACACAGGAGTTTCAAAAAAGAGCTTTGTTGTTGGGAATATCATTGGATACTCAAGAGACATTGCTTAAGTATATAGATGGTTTGCATAATTATTTATGACATACCATTCTTATGTTTAATCCTACTAGTTTATATGTGTGTGTGCAAGTGACTCATCTTGAATCTAGAGGCAAGAATGTAAATGTTGATTTTGTAAAACCATTCAAAACTACTGAAGGAAATTTTAAAGGCAAGGGTAAATAGAAGTTCAAAGGAAAGAAAACTAATACAGTGAAGAAGGATAAACCTACATGTACTCATTGTAAGAAGGAAGGCCATAGTGAGGATTGTTGTTGGATCCTTCACCCAGAGTTGAAACCAACAAAGTTTGAGAATAAAGGAAAACCAAAGACTACTGCAACAACTCAAGTCGATTTGGGGTCAGATTCGGGAGATGAGACAAAGGTCATAGTCATAGGAATCAAAGGTAAAAATTCTGAAGCTAGTACAAGTTCTTCAATTTAGTCTTTAAAAGTTGTTAATGAAGTTGATGAGGTCAAATGAACAGAACTTTTTCATATAAGGGTAATTTCCGAACATACAAAAATTGATACTCGATTTGACAGTGGCTCACAAGTAAATTTAATATCAGAAGGAATAGTTAAAAAGTTGGGATTAATCACTAAGACTCATAAGAAACCACATCCCTTAGGATGGATTAATAATGATAATCAGTTGCAGGTGGAAAGACAATGTGTCCTAAAGTTTGCAATTAATTCACAGTTCATAGATGAGGTTGAGTTGGATGTAGTTCCACTAGATATATGTGGTATTGTACTTGGAAGTCCATATTTGTATGATAGAAAAGAAATATTATATCGTGAAGATAATAAGTATTAATTAACTAAAGATGGAAAAGAATATATAGTAAGGGCTCATCAGAAGAAATTGAATTGATCACTAATCAACTCAGGACAGATGAAGAGGATTGTAAATGTTAGTAAGCGATATCTCTTAATGGTGGTAAAAGCTAAAGACATTGTCGGAATTGATACTTTCAAATATTGTGATGCGAAGTTAAAAGATGATTTAGTTAGAATTGTTTCTGACTATGATGAGTTATTTCAGGTCCCGAAAGGATTGCCTCCAAAATGACAAGTTGAACATGAGATACAATTGCAGCAGGATGTTCCTCTTCCTAACATTGGCATGTATAGGTTATCAGTCTTGGAAAATGCATATATAAAGAAATAGGTACAAGAGCTGGTTGAGCAAGGGGTCATCATACCTAGTGCGTCTCCATGTGGGTCACCTATCATCCTGGTGCCAAAGAAAGATGGCACATGGCGCATGTGCGTGGATTTTCGAGCTTTGAACAAAATCACGATAAAAAATTGTTACACTTTGCCTCACATTGATGATTTATTAGATCAACTGAAACATGCAGTTTATTTCACTAAGTTAGACTTAAGAAGTGGTTACCGTCATATCAGGGTTGTTGAACACGATATATGGAAGATTGCTTTTAAAACAAAACATGGATTGTTTGAATGGTTAGTGATGCCAATTGGGCTTACTAACACACTTGCTACTTTCATGAGAGTTATGAATGATGTATCCAGGCCTTTCATTGATGAATTTGTAATAGTATACTTAGATGATATTATTATATTCAATAGGACTAGGGAAGAGCATGTCTAGCATGTTAGGAAGATACTTTCAGTGTTGCAAAGAGAGAAAATTTTTGTAAAATTTTCAAAGTGTGAATTTGGAAAAATATCTCTTGTATATCTAGGTTACATTGTAGGAGGTGGATAGCTTAAGTTGGATCCCTCAAAAGTTGAGGTTATTGTAAATTGGCCAATGCCTACGAATGTAACCGAAGTAAGAAGATTCATGGGAACAACACAGTATTGGAGGAAGTTTATTACAAACTTCTCTCTGATTGCAGTTCCTTTACATGCTTTAACAAGTGTGAAAAGGGGATTTCAGTGGGGAGGAAGCCAACATAAGGCTTTCGATACTTTGAAAAAGAATATTAGTACAGCTCCTATTGTGGCATTGCCAGATCTCCAATAATCTTTTGAAATTGAAACCAATGCAAGTGACTATGCCATGGGGGAAGTGTTGATGAAGCACAAAAAACCCATATGCTATCATTCTGAGACCTTCGCTACAACAATAATTAACTATCCAACCTATGATAAATAATTGTATGCTCTAGTACAAAGTGTTAAAAAGTGGAAACATTATTTAATGGGTAAAGAAACAATAATACACATTGATCATCAACCATTACAGTATATTCAATCACAAACTAAGCTACAACAATTAAGGAATTTTAGATGGATGGGGTTTTTACAACGATTTCACTTGGTCATCAGATATAAAAAGGGCATTCATAATTGTAATGATCCTCCACGTCACAGAAACAACTCTGATAACAGGTGCAATTTTTTTTTTGTAAAAGGTGGGTGTGCGCATGTAGAAAAGAAACAGACACACTCAACTCTACGTCACCACACGACAACCAACAAGACGCAACCACGATGATCACAACAAGAATACTGAAGGAACTCAATGAGTAACTGCAAGCAATAAACGACCATAGACCCAAGGCGCACAATGCAAACATTTAACGACATACTGGGTTATGCACAGTACGAACACAGAGGGAAGAATCCATAGTAGTAGATCTTACTATTTCTACACAGGAAAGAAGGGTGTTTAATATTAGTTCGCTGCTCTGGAGAGAGAGAAGGTCAGATAGGCTCCTGGCCGACTGCTCAGGCAGAAACTAGTAATCTCCGTCAGGTGTGTCGCAAGAGTGGAAACCCTACCTTTAAAGGGCCGGAGACTCTTGATACGGCACTGGATTATTTACATGAAATAATCACACATGCAGACATATCTCCTAAGGATACCTAGGGGTGTCTACATCCCGCCCGACAAAACTGACCAAGCAATAAGATGATTACGACCTCGTACAACATAAATTATATGAACAAAATGTCCTCCAGGAAGGTGCAAGTAAGAAGGACTCCAACATTGACAATCCATGAATAAGACTCACTGACAAATTACAGACCAATTGCTCCATTTAAAATTTATTAATCGACGAGTTATCCAACCTTAAATAATGTACAAATAGTTAATTGCAATCCCCGTTTACTGAATTATAATAATTGATTTCACTTNGAGAGAAGGTCAGATAGGCTCCTGGCCGACTGCTCAGGCAGAAACTAGTAATCTCCGTCAGGTGTGTCGCAAGAGTGGAAACCCTACCTTTAAAGGGCCGGAGACTCTTGATACGGCACTGGATTATTTACATGAAATAATCACACATGCAGACATATCTCCTAAGGATACCTAGGGGTGTCTACATCCCGCCCGACAAAACTGACCAAGCAATAAGATGATTACGACCTCGTACAACATAAATTATATGAACAAAATGTCCTCCAGGAAGGTGCAAGTAAGAAGGACTCCAACATTGACAATCCATGAATAAGACTCACTGACAAATTACAGACCAATTGCTCCATTTAAAATTTATTAATCGACGAGTTATCCAACCTTAAATAATGTACAAATAGTTAATTGCAATCCCCGTTTACTGAATTATAATAATTGATTTCACTTAGATTCACAGACTTTACACTTTATGGGTCATTCCTCATATTGCAATTTCCATGAATTCACCATAACACCACCATATCTTTGCTTTATAGAATACCATAACATTGCAATTAAAATGATAATAACCTTCACTTAAATTGTTACCATCAATAATGGAATCATAATACCATTACCATAAACGACAATTATAAGAGACCCATAATATTAAAACGACAATATTAAAACCGTGCTCAATTTAAAACCATAATATTCAAACGATAATAGAACCATAATTTATAATAAAATGACAATAGAACCATAATATTGAAATGATAATGTTAAAACCAGAATATTAAACAGTAATATAAAACCATCTTATTAAAACGATAATATTAAACCAAATAATAAAATGATAATAGAACCATATATTAAAACGACAATGTTAAAATCGGAATATTTAAAACAACATATTAAAACCAAGATTAAAAGGATAAATGAACCATATATTAAAGCAGCAATATTAAAACCGGAATATTTAAACAGCATAATAAAATCAAGATTTAAAACGATAATAGAACCATATATTAAAGCAACAATATTAAAACCGAAATATTTAAACAGCATATTAAAACCAAGATTTAAAACGATAATAATGTATTCGCCAAGATTGGAAAGCCAGGATTGGAATTTGCTTTACCCTAACCATTTGCCAATCAAGGAGTAAGAAGAATCGGCAACTGGAAACTGTCAGTTGTGAGCGCATGCCGGGGAACGAGTGGGCTACTGACGCGCGCAGGACAGAAATCATGCAGCAAGGCAGTCGTCAACACAATTAATCATTAATACACAAGAATAGTTTCACATTAAGAAGGGGAACCGAACACTAAAAGACTTCTATGGGTGCAAGGGTTTTGAGGACAAGAAATAAGCAACAGGAAAAAGGTGGCGATTAGAAATGATGGGGTATTTAAAGTTTGAGGAAGGGAGAAATATTTTAGGAGTTTACTCTGGAAAAAAATCCGACGCAGTCCATTACAACCACCCCACTCTGCCAGCTCTCCCAAAGTGTGTGGACAGGTGTACGCACTTACCAATACAAGGAAACTGCCAAAAATTTATCGTCGTCAACAACAGGAAACGCAGGTGAATCCATGACAGGAAACTCCGGTTAGAAATCAACTAAAAGCAACCCCGAAAGGTAAATGATGCCATCTTTGTCTAAGGTCCCAACGCCAGGTATCCAAGGCAACTCACCGGCATCACCCAAGGCAACTCGCCGGTGAAATAAAAGTCAATGCAGCCTACAGAAGGGGAGGTAATCGCCATGCGCTGGAGGTATCCACTAGTTGTTTTAAAGGGGAAAACGTTGTGCCACGCCACAGAAAGATGCAGGCGGCCATCACGGGCTATCGTGCCCAACCCACTGCGACTCAACAAGAGAACTCTACTCAAAAACAGGGTCAGGACGTGGGCAAGGACACACTAGCAAAAGGGCGGGCCTTCCGTCAGAAAAAGAGGATAGAGACAGTCACTGTACCTACTATCAGGATTCTCAAAAAATCGCTGAAGAAGTCACTCCGACAACTTTGAAAATGAGTCACGCAGGAACGAATCGCCTCAGGGTTAACAAAGGTATAAAATTCACTCCGTAGAAGGAACTCAACTTTACCCAAAGGATAAGTCGACTCAGAAACATAATCGCTACCTCCAAAATTGCAGAGGTGCTAATGGTCGGGCAGATGGAATTTAAAAAGTTTTAAAACAGAAAAGTAAAATCGCCTTGCACAACAGTAAAAAAAAATTGTAGGGTACCACTGCCCAGCGGAGCCAAATAAAATCGCAGAGTACAGGATGAGGAACACAAGTCCAGAGCTTCCTTAATTAAACAAACACAGGTCAATTTACAGCAGTCACAAAAAGCAATCGCCGAAGTCATAAATTTTAACTTTTCATTCAACACCGAATCACAATAACAGAGTTATTAAATTTTTTACATCCATTACACAGTTAAAATCGTCCAAGTAATAAGAACTAGTCAATCCAACGAGAACCAACACATATTGGAGTTAAATATTTTTCATCTCTGGATACCAGTATAAAAATGCTAATAACAGTAAAAGAATGCATGTCCTTAACATTCAATTTAAATTTGAGCATAAGTTTAATGCATGCTACTCTACAAACTGACAAACATATCGTTGCCTTATCGCTTTCCGCAAATGACTCCTGTGCTCTGTGTCGCTCCTGCTCCGCACCGCTCCTGCTCGTTGATCGTAGAGACTACACCGGTACCTCCCAGCCAA
>SNQJ01S0065634.1:0-23089 GCA_010110895.2 Picea sitchensis
TGATTGGTGAACTTTGTGTGTGAACAAGTGAAAGTGTGCCAATTTTTAATAATTTAGGTGTCACCTTGCTGCATGTGGACTTCGCTTGGTCCTTACAAGTGTTGGTTACCTAAGTTACTATGTGTCATTGGTACATCCTTGCAGAATTTTAAAGTCCCTAGGAAACTAGCATGTGGACATGTGGGTCCTTACTATTCCTCTAACAACCTATTGTGATTTAATCTAAGAAAGCTTTGAAACTATCCTAGATTTGTATCATGTGGGCATGTATGAGCCCGTTACAAAACCTTTAAACTTCCCTAGTGAGTTAATCTAAGAAAGTAAATTTCAACACTATCCTATCTTTGTAGCATGTGGGCATGTATGGGCCCTTACAAGTTTAAGGTGTGTTTGAAAAATAAACTAAGAGGAGTCTCGAGGGGGTGTTGTCCTCTCCTAAAGATTTTTTCTTTTTTAAGGGAGATGAAATTTTCCCTCAACCTCTTTCTGATTCTCAAGATCTCGTTGGGGCGTGAGAGAAGAGCATACTCAAGGATTGATATCCAATTTCTGGTCCCAATGCAAGTTTTATATGTGATTACAAATGATTCCAACTTATACTCTTAGTCAAAGCAAGCCATCCATGTGGAAAAATGAAAGCAAAAGAGGAAATAATGATTTCAAGCCCCCTAAGTGCCTATGTTTTGAATAATCCCTTTATATGGATAGGTAACTAAGTGTGGTGTTGGTTACAATGTGCATGAAATCAATTTTAAGAAGGCTAGGGGCCTTCCACAAATCACAAAAAGGCTTACAATGTGTATTTTTCTGCACGGGTGCGCGGGTCTTAGAGTAGACAGAGGCGATGTGAGTGCCAATGTGTGAACTGAAAAAGACTTATGGGTGCAGCTGTGCAGAAAGCACTGAGTAATATAGCGGTTTTGGCGCACGATGCACAACTGTGGGCCGATAAACCTGCGCACACATGTCACACGACCGTGAATAAAATTCCAAATGAAATTCCTTCAACTCAACTTTGAATTCGGATTCCTGTAGGTCGGATTGGGCCGGTTATGGTACCTGCAGGTTAAATAAACAAAAAGAAGAGCTAAAATAACCCAAATGGGGTAGGAAATTGATACTTTTCCCCAGTATGGTCATCAATCTGTTGTGCCTCTTTTTTCACCTAAATGAGAAAAACAAAGGTGCTTACAAGATTAGTTGGGTTAGCTAAGCAAGACAGCAGTAAAGGAAAGGGTTAGAAGAATAAACATAAAAGCCTAAGCTAAGAATTAAACTAGGAAAGGAAAAAACAACTAAATTATTATGCATAAGGACATAAGAACAAGAAACAAACAAGACTCATGTCACTAATGGAAAGGATTGTATTAGTGGAAAGAAAACACCAAAGAGAAAGGGGACTTTGGGTCCCTTCTTCCTCCAAGGTAGGGCTCTTGGACCCCCAATATTGAGCTCTTCCTACAACTTGGAAACATGGAAGAAATGGTGAAAGAATCCCAAGCTAACCCACTCAAAAGGTGATGTGGATTTCCCAAATGGAATGGTGCTAGTATGCTCTTGATAAGAAAATAGGTTTCCCCAAGAGAATAGTAGCAGCATAACCTTGCAAATGAATTCCTTAAAAATGTAGTGCACCCATGGCCTTGTTTTATAGCACCACTTTAAGGTATTGTGCAACCAGCTTTTAGTGTGAAAAGGGGTTATTTAGGGCACCTTTAGGTCTTTGACCAGCCACCCAACTGGATCCAGCCGAGATTTGGATGTCAAATCGACTTGGAAGATGAACCAGAAGTGGGTGGGAGGTCGAACAACATCATAAATATGTCGTTCTCAGGTGTGCGTGGCTTTTAGCGTCATCAGTTGTGCATCGTGCACATGTGTACTTTTCCTGCGTTTCTTGATGGTGCATGTGCGCACGCACCCTGTGTAGTCATAGGGCATATTGATTTTATAACTGGTTGTATAGTTTTGGACCTTTTGGAAATGTTTTTTTGGTAATTTTGGTCCATGGGTGGACTCATAGTTGTTTGAAGATGTTGGATTCCTGTAACCATTTGCGGACGAAATTTCAGTGACAACAGTTGTATCTTAGAGATGCCTAGTAACTTACTAATTTCTCAATGTTTTAATCAAATGGATCGATATGGATGACTCAATAAAATCTCACACACTCTAGACATATATGAATACTTTCATAAAGATAAGTCTTTCAACCAAAGGTGTTCAGAAGGTTTAATAAACAGTGAAAGTATGGAGAATACCTATAATACTAGCAGAAACATATACACAAAGTACATATGAATGGCCAGATAAAATAAGTGAAGTACTTGAAGATTATATGTTTATGGATGTAATGACAAGTTGACAGTTATCATACATCAGACAAACAATAAACAACGAACATAATATCCAGATACAAGTAATATAAGAGAGAATATGAAAATCTAAACAGAGATGGCAAAAGAAGCTTATGTCTAATATATATTCATAAATCTGAAGAATACAATAGTAATGGTCAAGTCCTCATAGTCAAAACCCATGAGTCTATAAAATTGATAGGCTTTATATCCTTTACAAGAAGTTTCAGATCCTCAAAAGATGGATCTGATAACCTCTTCTCCTATCTCAAATTTGAATTTGTGAGGTGGCTGGAAAAGACAGAAATTTTTGGAAATATACTGCTCAAAGATTGACCCATATCTCTCAAACCAAAACCATTGTGTACAAAATGAAAGAATTTTCTGTAGATTGGTTTGTTTTTAGAAAAAACCTCTCTCAGTTCTTTGAGATTCATTTTCATTTTCCTGGGATCTGCATTTCAAAAACATGTGTCAAACAGGGAAATTTTGAGATCTGAAAATTAGGGCTTAGAGATGAATTCGATTATCCCAATATATGAAACCTGTAGGAAAAATGAGAGAGGTTATTATTCTTTGACATGTTAGAAAAAAAAACCTCTTCCCATTTCTCAAAATGATTCTCCAGTCGCTCAAAATCATCATTTGCAAATGATGACTTAGCATAGTAAAAACAGCCTTTTCTGCACTTTCGGTGGCTCAGAAGCCCTTTTGGGAAAGCGCTTAGCCACCGAAACCTGAATTTTGATTTTTTTGAAGGAAAAAACAAATCAAATGTTTTTTCAAACTTTATTACAAACATAAGGCTCTCAAAAATGAACCTTAAAAATTTTAGAAAAGTATTTTTCGATGACTTCTTATCACCTAAATAAACAAATTTGGTTGTGTTATTTGAGGAGATAACATATGGCTCCTTCTGGGGATGAAAACCTCCCTGTGAAGTTTCCAAGAACCTAGTAGTTCCAGTCGCTTTTAGCATTGGGTATGGATTCATCTGGATTATACAACCGATCTTCTTCAAACGTATAACTTTCCTGTAGCCTTTACCATTGGGCTATGGAGTCGTTTGGCCTTTAGAATTGATCCCCTGCAAACCTGTAGTCTGTGTTTAGTCCATCTGTAGTCTTTACAAAAGATATCTAGATCTTGGAAAACTGGATCAAATTTACTTAAAATGGAAAGTCAAAAACAGATTCATGAGAATACGAAAAGATCCTTTTTAATAGGTCAATATCTTATCTAAATGATCTTCATGTCCTTTATAGTATTCAACAGTTGTAGTAGATCTCCATTGCCTGAGGGAAAATTCGAAATTACCACCTTGGCAAAACATGTCATTTTTTACCAAAAATAGACAAGCAAAATGATCTTCTTCATCTCGCTGGCACCTCCAAAATTGAAACAGAACCTTAATAATGATGCCCTTAATTATTATCTAACATTAGAAACCATCCTCGAGATGTTTGGATCCGCAAAAATCAAATATGTGCAAAAAGAATACCATTATGCCCTTCTCTGTGCTTTCGGTGGCTAAAAAGCCAGAATTCTAACCCGTAATCCACCGAAAGCTCTGCTTTCAATGGATAAGGATAGTTGTGAAAGCACACCTAAGCCACTGAAAGTTCTGTTTTGAAACTAATCTTCAAAATTGCAAAATGCATTTTCTCCCAGCTTTCTGATCTTCAAGGCTGCTCCTTTGGGCTTCTACAGCTTGAGCAAGGTTCTCTGCCTGTAATGTAAATGAGACAATCCAGGCCAAAATTTGAGATATATGACTGCATATTTTTATCCAACAGAACATTTGTGGGCTTAATGTCTCCATGTATATATTTACGAGGATTGCATTCATGCATATAAGACAAATCGAATGTGGTTCACTTAGCAGTTTTATCCCACATGCCCATGACAGAGGTGTAACTGAATGACCTTCTCTACCATGCAATACAATTGCCAAGATTTAATTAGGGATAGAGTAACAGATCTAAAACTTCTCATCAACTACCTATAATAGGTTTTTTCCATTTCTCTATGCTTGTCCCCTGTAGGTTATATTCAGGCAGAAAAAACCCAATCCTGTAGCTGCCACAAATGAAATGTTGATCCAATGTTTTTCCCTTGACACCTGCAAATGTTCAATAGTAGATTTTTTTTCATATTGGTGTATTAATAAGACATGGCCCTCCATGTTTGCAAAGCTGGCACCTGTATCATGGATCTGTTGAAGCTGAGACACGGTTGGCCGAAACCAATCTTACAAATTAAATCTACCCATTGTTGCTTTATTCGTGACCTGGAATCTCCATCTTACTTCACAAATCTATGATAATCTATAAACAAATAAAAACATAACCATACTCATGTTACCCAGTCATATATCTCCCAATATCGACAGCAGCAGGTCATAAATCTTTTTTATGAGTCAAATTTTATTAGAAAGAGGCAATACAATGACATCAACAGGTAACCAACATTTTCCCAAAGCAGAGGAGGTTCCCTCCTACTATTCCTTACTCTGGATCTAGCTACTGGATTCATCATTTCCTGGGTTGTCGATTTGTTGAACGTAAGACACCCAAACCATTACAACTTGGCACATGGCTTTATTCACAGCTAGACTCATAACTAAAAAGAATCTCCAACCATGCTTGATGGCGAGCTTATTCTCTACCTATTCCTACTCTTAACCAGTAAAAACATGTTCATCATGTGACATCATGCTTCCAATGAAGCCATGATAACATCGTACTAATTACAAGAATCCTTTGCATGCAGATAAAATTCATAGAAAACATCATTATGTGTAGCAGAATTTCAACTTGCAATACATACTTACAATCACCATCTACTTCAATTCCAAAAATTTCACAACTGAAGACTTCCGTAAAAAACATCTCTATGTATATGGCCACTGGATCATAGAAAGAAGAAATAGATTGATAACCAAAAATAGTTACCTTTGCTTGTTGTTCAAGAATTTATTCAACCTCTAATATATAGCTGACGTGAACTAGCTCCTGCTGAAAATAGTTGTGAGCTGATTAGACTCCTAATCCCTTCTTTTTCGATATCTTCTTCGTAGGTGATTTCAATCTTTTGTTCATGAGGCGTTATAAACAGAAGAGAATACCTGAAATCTTCAGCCAGATTAAACTCATCATATTCAATGTCTTCTTCCAACATGGAATGGATGATTACAACATGATGTTGTTCCTTCATGGGCAAAGAAAAAGGCTCGCCGAAATCAGATTCATAAATGTCATATATTGGTTGACTGTTGCTCAAGACAACATTATTTGATGTAGAAATCTTCTCTTCTCCATATGCATACTTATCAAAAATAGGTGAATAGAAAACTTTTGTATCTTGCAAAGAAAGACAAGCAATCTTCAGATTCTTCTCTCCAATCACAGGTGAAAACATATCATAGGCAACCTCTTGAAAAAGTTCAGAAAAATCTTCTTCTCTAACTGTTTCTTCATGCAAATCAAAGGCAACAGGTGCAACATAGATAAGGTTTGAAGCATATACAACTATGTAATTCCCATTATAATCATTTGTATCATGAAGATCTTCCTTAACAACATAATTTTCATCTTGACAAACAGAAGAAAAGACCACTTCCTGCTGAACATGCTTTTCAAATTCATCACAGCAATCTTCAAAGAGACTTTCAGCTGGAAATTCATCTTTACAAAACAAATGGAAAGCATAATGAAAACTTACCAATGAGTGAATGCTTGAAGCTGGAAGAGATATGCACCAATCAAGGGTTGCTCCCTTCAAAGAATATATGAAAATCTTGATCTTGACATCTTCATGCATAATTTGATGTTCATGAACAAACTCATGGAAATCTAGCATACGTTCAGCCGGAACCTCCCAATTTTCTCCTTTAAATGTAGGAAGAATACCTTCCCATTCATCTCTACTAGGTACTAGATTAGGGAAACCAACAATCTTGGAAAAATCACAGAAGGCATACCTTTTCACTAAGATCTTGTTCATTTCATACCAGTAGAGTCGCCAATAGATTTCTGAATAATGGAGTCACCACTGAATCCGTCCTTCATGGAGTCGCCAGATAGATGATTACAACTGAAAATATGTCTAGACTTTTTCTATCATCAAAGTTGAATCTTGTCGTGTTCCAAGTTGAGTTTCAAACTCCTTTCCCTGGCAACGGTGCCAATTTGTTATCACTCCAGGAAACTCTCCTAGGTTGTATCTCAGAGATGTCTGGTAACTTACTAATTTCTCAATGTTTTAATCGAATGGATCGAGATGGATGACTCAATAAAATCTCACACACTCTAGACATATATGAAAACTTTTAGAAATATAAGGCTTTCAACCAAAGGTGTTCAGAAGGTTTAATAAACAGTGAAAGTATGGAGAATACCTATAATACTAGCAGAAACATATACACAAAGTACATATGAATGGCCAGATAAAATAAGTGAAGTACTTGCAGATTATATGTTTATGGATGTAATGACAAGTTGACAGTTATCATACATCAGATAAACAATAAACAACGAACATAATATTCAGATACAAGTAAGATAAGAGATAATATGAAAGTCTGAACACAGATGGCAAAAGAAGCTTATGTCTAATATATATTCATAAATCTGAAGAATACAATAGTAATGGTCAATTCCCCATAGTCGACCCCATGAGTCTATAAAATTGATAGTCTTTATATCCTTTACAAGTAGTTTCAGATCCTCAAAATATGGATCTAATAACCTCTTCTCCTATCTGAAATTTGAATTTGTCAGGTGGATGGAAAAGACAGAAATTTCTGGAAATATATTGCTCAAAGATTGACCCATATCTCTCAAAAAAAAACCGTTGTATACAAAATTAAATATATTTGTGTATATTGGTTTGTTTTGAGAAAAAACCTCTCTCAAATCTTTGATATTCGTTTTCATTTTCCCGAGATCTACATTTCAAAAACATGTGTCAAACAGGGAAATTCTGAGATCCGAAAATTAGGGCTTAGAGATGAATTCTATTCTCGCAATATATGACACCTGTAGGAAAAATGAGAGAGGTTACTGTTCTTTGACATGTTAGAGACAAAAAAATCCGCCTGTTTGTCAAAATGATTCTCTAGTCGCTCAGAATCATCATTTGAAAATGATGACTCAGCGTAGTAAAAATAGCCTTTTCTGCACTTTCGGTGGCTTAGAAGCCCTTTTGGGAAAGCGCTTAGCCACCAAAACCTGAGTTTTGATTTTTTTGAAGGAAAAAACAAATCAAATGTTTTTTCAAACTTTATTACAAACATAAGGCTCTCAAAAATGAACCTTAAAAAATTTAGAAAAGTATTTTTCGATGACTTCCTATCACCTAAATAAACAAATTTGACTGTGTTATTTGAGGAGATAACAGGTTATACTCCCAAACTTGAGTTCAAAGAACTCTTTAATTTTCTTGTCATAGTATCTCTTAGTCAAGAATTTATTCTCAAAATACTTCTTGAATTCCCTCCAAGTAACACTTTTCTCTTTAATGTGTTGCACCTGCACAAGCTAATCCCACCACATGGATGCCTTTCCCTTGAGTTGATAGATGGAAATTCTACCTTCTGCATGAGAAGAAAAATTATGCAATTGAAAATACTTTCTCATTCCCAACAACCATGTCTCTGCATCTTCATCCTTCTTGTGTTCACCATCAAATGTAGGAGGTTTGATTTTGTTCATTTCTACACACAACTCATCCACCCCAGACCTCTTATGCTTTCTGACAGGGGATGGACTCGAGCTATTGTGTGATATATTATTGGAATGCCTCTGGGATTGGTGGTGATGTCTGCTAACACTTATTGCTCTTCTTTTCTCATCATAAGGCCTATGACTTTCTGATTTGCTTGACCCAATCTCCTTATCCAATTTCTTTTCTATTATGTTCAAGCTCTGCAATAACTTCATGTTGAAGTCCTATTGATTCTCCTTGGATATCATAAGCATTTAATTATCATATTTATGGATTTGGAAATCCCTCTGCAAATTTTTAATGGTCTCTACCATATTCATGTTTTCATCCCTTCCTTCTCCATGTCCATTGGAGTTTGTTCCTTCAATGCTCAAATGGGCATCCACCCCTCTGATCTCATCTTCCTGACTGTAAGTCCCCTGTGCCTCTTCCATTCCTATGGACTCTATGTTGATATTTATCTGGTATGGTTTTTGTTAATTTTGCAAAATGTCCAGCCAACAAAACTTTGCCAGGCTCACTATTTCAACAATTTCATGAAAAAAAACATGAACCATTTTGGTTCAATAATATATCAGACCTTTTCTTCTTATTTCTTGGAAAATATAATGCCCAGATCAATTTTTTGGGTGGATATTTGGATTCCACTTTCCAAAACCTTTCCAACGCCTTCTCCCATGCTCAATTCTGAGTCTCGAGCAGAAAGTTATGGTTATTTGAAAATTTCCCATTAACTTTTCTGTTCACACTTCAACTAGGTGCAATTATGCGTTGTAATTATGCATTTTTGCACCTACTCCATTGGGTTTTTCATAGGATATCAATTGGGTTTCCTCATATACATATTATGGACATTATTTTCAAGTTTTAGCTCATTCGGGGTTTTGGGCTGCTAGTTACAGCCTACTGAAGTTCTAGGTCAATTTGTGTTTTTGGTCTAGAATGCTACATGTACCTTCTTTTCCATATTAAACATATTTAACATGCCCAGAAATTTAATTCAACTCTAGGAATGTCTTCTATGGTTCAATATCTTTACATTAACTACTCATGCCCCTCAATCGGGTTCTAGAGCAGAAAGTTATGGCTCTTTGAAGTTAGATGGGTCTTAAAATTTACCCTTCATTGTTTGCGTTGTAACTTTCTCATAAAAGCTTCGTTTGACGAACAGTTTAAACCATTAGAAGGCTCTCTCTGAGTTCTTTTATTTGAGATGTAGAGACATAGTGTGCCTTGGCACACTCTGTTCTCGTGGTTTTTGAGTAGCTAAAAACGTTGTTAAGGCCCTCAAAAACGCGCTGCAAAAAAATGGCGTTCGAATAGTATAAAATGTCGCAAAAATTCGTTGGTTTTCTGTTGTTCTTCACCATCCAAACGACTTTGTGTGTACAAATTTCAACCTACACACCCATATTTAGTATGTGCAGCCACACCACAAGGTAAATCCTGCTTCGCGCACCTATAACCACTGTGCATCACTTCTCTGTCGCGCCAATAATTGCGCACTACTTTTGTGTCACATGCCTATATCCACCGCGCGCAGTTTTGGTTCTTGAACTATTAACTGTTATGCGCAGTTTTTGTATTCACGTGTTGATATTAGCATGCATTTGACTCTACATGTTGCACCATGCCAAATTTTAGTATGCCCCCACCACGCACCAATACTCTATGTGCAACATTAACTAAACTTTCACGTGACAGCATATACTCGTATTGTGTGTGCACCAACCAAACTCCTTTGCGCTCTGCCAATACTGCGCACACCTCGCATGTTATTATTATGTGTGTGCACACTATGCAATCTTAAATTTATCATGTGCACCCGCACACCAACATCTTTTTGTGTGGTGGCAAAAGTTAGCACGTGCATCCACACACTAACATTTTTCTGTGCGGTGCCCAAATTTAGCGCACGCATCCGCACACTAACATTTTTCTGCGTGGTGCCCAAATTTAGCACGCGCACCAGCATGCCAACATTTTCCGCGCGGCACCAAAATTTACATATCCCAATATTTTTACTGTGCATCATGCATTTTTAGTGCGCCCACCTGCGCACATACATTTTTATGCGCATCAATTCCACGTGAACTCCGCCGCAAAAATTGGGGTTTTTTCTAACTTTTTCCCCAATTCTTCCATAGATATTCTGCAACTATGAAATTTGTTCATTTTCACCCCGATAACACCATTTCAAACTCTGTAACAACAAATCACTGTGGGTTGACATTTCTGGAATGAATTTACCCAAAAATCAATTCACAAATTGAGAATTTTAATTACTAATCTCACTCCAACTGTCATGGCTTCACTGTAACTTCAAATCGACCAATTCCAAGTTCGAATTTGCTAGAACGGATATTAAATCCATAATGTCTCACCACTTTCCCGAATTTATTCATTTTCTCTTGAATTTAGCAACATAAATTGGGGATTTTCCCAATTTCGCGTCATTGTTTCTAAATTTACCATGGACGCTCTGCAACTCGAAATTTGGCCACTTCGAAATAAATCCTCTGTGAAATTTCACATCAACTCAACTTTTTCGGCCCATCCAGGCTCAGTGTTGAAAACTGAAGCTCTGATACCATATTGTAACATTCCCGACCATCCATGTCGGGCCACGCTATGCCATAGAACTCATTTTTTCCCTCTACGAAACATATTGTAGCATACCCAGCAACCAACAGAGATATGCCACACACTCTTTTTTTTTCGAACTACATGCAATTAAAACATATGCACACAGAACTCTTGCAGAAGCTTTACATGTAAAACGTAAACAGACAAATACATTTCGTAAATGCACGGATTCACACTGAGATAACAATGAATGCATACATGCAACATATACAGGAAATGCCCATAAATATAACACAATTATAATCACACATAAGATAAACCCATAAAAATAAACACGTAAATAATAATGCAGCATGTAAATTTATCACACAATTGGCACTTATCTTGGTAAGAATGTCACCAACTGCATGCAGAACTTCCATGAACCTCCCATCCTTAGACCACACTGCCCATCACTCTCAATAGTGCGTCACCCCCGAGCTGGGACTCAACTCCACCCGGGTAAAGGGGTTCCTAACCAGGATAATGGTTCATTGAAAATAGGAAAGACTTTGTCACAGGTGCCAACACAAACTAACAGCCTACAGTCCCTCATTCCCCACTTGCCTGTCCCACCCCAGGAAGTGTGCCCCTTCTCTGCTCAACAGTCCTTCGGCTACCCCACTTCCTTTACGAGCTTCAGCAACAGGCTGGACAAGAAGTCTCAGAGCCTTGTAGTTGCAGTTTAGCACCATCAGGAAATCAATTCCCAACAATTTTCTCACCTAGAGAGAAATTTATCACGGGCCTAACAACCTGCCTCTTCAATATCCCACAGGCCTGACAACCCGCTTCTTTAGTCCAGCTCCCAAGCTAACCAGCTACCCAAACAAATATGGCTATGGATATCGATTCAGATATCGTGACAGGAAGTATGGAGGATAGATGATTACGTGAGTGAATGCTCATGGATCATTGATTGGATGACTAAATGATGGAAGGAGTGATGGTCTGAATGATGAAAAAGATGGGAAAATGAACTAAGTCCCAACAATATGTATGCATATTCCCAACTTGACACTTGTCATGTTGGGAACTACTTTGGCCCACTTGTCCCCAACTTTGGAACTTAGGATAAAATAATTATCCATACTTTATGATTTAAGAAATATTAATATAATATTCCTTTTTGGCTTAAGCTCCCTATCTTAGCCCCTTTTCCTTAAATTTTAGCCCCACCATTTCCCTAACTAGTGGATTTTAGTCCCCCATACTCTTTTATCGTGGTTGGTCTGCGCACAGCGGTGAATTTTATATTAATTATGAGATATATACAAAATTAGGCGCACTGGCCTTTAACATATAGGCTCTCCAGCCTAATCAAAACATAAGCATCCTTGCTTATAATAACTAGCTCACCAGCCTATAAAACACATCATACACCCAAAGGCTCCCTGGCCTCAAATTTGTGCACACTTAAGTTGTTGCACGGGGTATCCTGGAATGTGCACACTTCATCATTTTACTGCACAGTACATGTGTGCACTATGCCATGGAATGTGCCTACAAAATGATATCAATAGCTCACCATCTTAAGTACGTTTTCATTTACCTTTACAATTGGGTTCAGCATAGGGATATTAGAGCAAAAAATAAGTCAGTTTCTTGTACCAAGATTCTTTCCCTGGGGAGACGTATGAAGCTTCACCACACCATAATGTCAATTCATTTTCCCATCTGGGATCTTTATTTACTTGGTTCTGGGCTTCAACTACCAATTTGCATAACCCTTGTCCTTTAACCAATTTAACAGGTTTTATATCTAGATCAAATTCTTGGACTACTTCCATCCAGTTTCCTCTTCTTTCCCCCATCTCATATTGAGTAAATAGAGATCAGACTGCAGGGTGAGGCACGATGACTTTGGTATGGTTCTTAAGGATGTAAGACCTGAAGTGTTTCACTGCTTTGTATACAGCATAAGCCTTCTTGTATATAGCAAGGTAATTCATTTCAACCCCTTGGAGATTATTGCTCTTGAACGATATCGGGGCCTCATTGTTGTCATCGTCCTTCTGAGTCAATACAACAACAAACGATTGGTCGGAGGTGAAAGTATAGAGGAAGAATTTTTTGCTAAAATCGGGACTTCGCAACACTGGGGCTTGAGATATCGCAATCTTAATATTGTTGAAAACCCTTTTCCGTTCACTTTCCCACTTGAATTCAACATCTTTATGTATCATTTTTTGTAAGGGTTTGATAGTTTCAGCGAAATCGGGGGTGAATTTTCTTGCAAAATTGATTTTCCCGAAGAACAATTGCATAGCCTTTTTGTTATGACGTAATGGAATATGAGCTATAGCCTTAATCCTTTCTGGGTCTATGTGAATCCATTCTTGAGATATAATATGACCTAGCAATTTACCTTCCTCGACACCAAAGATAGTTTTCTTAGGGTTTAAGGATATACCATATTTCCTACGCCTTTCAAAAATCTGTGTTAAATGTTGGATGTGATCTTCTTTGTTCTTCAAATACATAGTCACGTCGTTCAAATAGACTACTAGACACTTGTTGATTGGTCCCTGAAATGCTACATCCATGGCCCTTTGGAAGGTCGCCCCTGCATTGATTAACCAAAAGGGCATGTGTTTATAAGCAAAGTTTCCCCACTTGCTTACGAAGATAGTTTTCAAGCGGTCTTCTTCTGAAACTAGAACCTGGTTGTAACCTGAGAAACCGTCCAACAGGGAGAAAATCTCATAGCCAGACAGGGTCTGCAAGAGTTTCTCCATTGTTGGGACTGGTTAGTTGTCCTTTTTAGAAGCTCTGTTGAGGTTTCTAAAATCTATGCATAGGCGCATTTCCCCATAAGTTTTCCTCACGGAAACCAAATTTTCTACCCATGTAGACTGTCTAACGTGGAAGATAATTTTGGAATCTAGTAGTTTCTTTAACTCCTTACACATAAGAGGTTCCAGGGATGGGTGGTACTTTTGGAGCTTCTATTGGAAGGGTTTCACTTCAGGTTTTAATGGGATAGTGTGTTGAATTATGCAAGTATCATAAGTTTTCAGATCTCGGTAGGACCAAGCAAAAACATCTTGATATTGTCTAAAGCGTTTGAGATAGGCCTTCCTTTCCTCTTTAGATATTGTCTTCCTGAGATTTATATTTTTGGGGTTTTCTGAGGTTCTTATATTTATAGTTTCGTGCATGGGACAGGAACTCCCTGTCTTCGCATTCTTTGACCCTTTAAATATTTCCATCAGGTCAAAAAGGTTTTCTAAATTGACTATTCCCTTCGGTATCGTGGGAGACCTTGATTTGTCATTCGGTTGATCTGTCTTAGGATCAGTTTCTATTGATTGTTCCTAGAATACTTCATCGTCAATAGCCAAATCTTTAAAGTTATCACGATTGGTCAAAAAGTTTGTGATCTGTTCATCTCCTTCAAAGACCTTCCAATTAGAAATATTGTTGGGCACCGACGGTTTGTAGAGTAGCTCCATAGTGAACTGGGAGGCTTCATAATCTTCTAGAGGTGATAGCCTTGAGGTAGCGGTGGCCAGAGAGTCAGCAAGAATGTTCTTCATTTTGGGGATCATTGTAATGTTGAAGGCTTCAAAATTCTCTATTATCATGTGCACTTCCTGTTGGTAATTCCTCAGGTGTGGAGAGTTGCAATGTATAGTGTTCCTTACTTGTCTAACGATGATTTTAGAATCTCTGAAAACCTCCAATTATTTAATGTTTAAGTCCATAGATTTATTTATCCCTTGTACTAGAGCTTCCTACTCAGCAGTATTGTTTGTACATTTGAACTTGAGTCTACAGGATAGGAAATGTCATTTTTTGTTTGGATCAATGAGGATGCACCCTGCCCCTAACCCTTCTTGCAATTTGGAACCATCAAAGTATAAGGTCCAAACTTGTGGGAAAAACTTATCGACTTCCTCTTTCTTGTCACTATTTTCTTCTCCTCTTGTTCATTCCATGATTTCTAACGTCGGTTCTTGACAAAAGAGGGTTTCCTCTACCGTCGTCAGCAATTTATCTTGAAAAATCATTTCATAGTTTTGAGTACGAGGGACATTTGATGAGAGGGGGGAGAAATTCCTGAAATCATAGTCACAGGAATAATTTCCTACAATGGGGAAATCTGTCGATGAGGGTTCATTGAGGGTTTCTAATTCAGTGACAGTATGTTTTATATATCTTTCCCTATCGATCCCGGTCATATTCGTGTGTCCCTTTAAAGACAGCCAAAGGTGAGCCCAGTCTGTACTGAAGTATATGTTTAACTTCTCAAACCAATCTCGACTTAATAAGAATCCATAAGCTTCTAGGATATCTACTACAATGATGTCAATTACTTGCACAAATTTAGGGTGTGTCGTTATCCTGGTCATTACATATTTGAGTTCTCCCATGACCTTTACCTAGGTTTTGTCTAGTTGTATTACATGTTTATCTATTTTGAGAGGGACTGTGTTTAATCTTTTGGAAATAGACAATGGCATAACATTGGAGGATGCTTCTGAGTCAACCAAACAATTATGGAGGTTTATGTTGAAGACTTCAAATGTCAAGAAGAACGGTGGGAGAAAACGTTTTCCCTTCTTTTCTTTAGAGTAGGCATTCACAGTTGGTTTATTCCTTTGATCTTTGGGAGTTTGATTTTCTCCTTGGTTAGTGATTGTTGTAGGATTTTCTACTGATCTCAATGCTTGTAACAGAAAATCCTTTTGCTGAGAGATTCTACATATGTTCATGACCGATATGTTTGCTTTCAAATTTTTCAAGTCTTCTACTATTTTGTAGTATATCTTAGGCGATTCTTGGGTATGGATGTTTATAGGATTTCTTTGAGGAACAAAATGTTCTTTCGGGTGATCAAGAGTAGGTCTTCCTCCCGAAGTTGGGGTAGTAGTGAGGTCGTTTGAGACATGTTGACCTCTACTTCTGGTTTGCATAGCCAAGACTTCTACAGGAGGTTCTTAAACTTCAAATAGTTCATCGGAAGGAATTGGTAGGTCAGGATCCCATATCAACCTAGTTGTGTCTTCTGGTGGATCAACTTCTTCCTGATCGAAAATATTCACAGTTGAGCCACGTGATTGTTCGGTTAGGGACACTTCGTCTAGAAATTGGTTGGCCATCAAATTCATGGCATGCACCCATTGAGGGAAGTCTCTTTCAGAGTGATTCTCTTGATGATAGGTACAGAAAGATTCGAATGCTACATTTCTCATATCGATGTTTAAGTTGACTGGGGGTGGTTCAATTTCTTTGAAAGGCATATTTCTTTTTAAAAAGGGATTATAGAGCCCCTGGCCTTGGTTTCCCTTCCCTACATTTCTCTTCATGTATATGATTTTGTTTGACAATTTCTTGACCATGTGTTGTAGGTCTTACATGTCCCCACTTCCCTTTCCAGGACCTTTTTCTATTTGTTTACATGGGGGTCTAGTCAACAGGAGTCCTCTTTTGGGAGGAGGTTGAACTTATTTCTTGACTAATGAGACCTGGCCTTCTTTGCATCCTTTCATTTGGAACTCTATCGTTTTGGATTCTTCAAAATTCTCAGCTAAGGTTGGTTTGGCAGCCCTCTTTACGAACATGGAAATAGAAGTTGGGATAGTGTTAGCATATACTTTGATTTGCAACTCCTGAGTGGGTTTAGCTTCGGGTTGGAATTTGTTCAAGATGGTGGTGAATCTTCTATTGAAGTCTTTGACCTTCTCCTTTGAACTCATGGTGGCGGTGAACAACCCGGCCATCAAATCTCATGTAGTGGTTTCTTCTTTAAATTTATCTAGAAAATCCTTTTGGAACTTCGTCCAACTAATTATGGACCCTACAGGTAAGTTAAAATACCACGTGGAAGTTGAGTTCTCAAAAGTATAGGGGAAAGCATGCATACCATGTCTTCATGTTGAAAATTCATCAGTCTGATAGCTAGTATGAATTTTTTGATATGGTCTTCAGGCCATCCTGAGGTTTCGGGGTCAAACTTAGGGAGTAACATCTTTGGATGTCGGGGAAGGTTATGTACTTGTCCAGGGATGGACAAAGCATATTCGAACAACCAAGGTTGATTATTCTAAGGTCGGTTTCCCTTTTCTTCATTATGGATATTGTTATCTTCCATGTCTTTAGATCCTGAAACTGAACGTTCTCAGTTAAACCCTTCCTCTTCCGAAAAATCATCGGGCTCGGAAAAGTTTTTGGCTGGTGTTTCAGGGATTAGATTAAAAGGATGTTCGATTTTGGTGAGGGAGAAATTTATCAGGTCTTCTACTGTGTGAAAAAAACCCTGGTCGGGGGAATCAACCACTAGTCTTCTTATTTGTTTTCTTCAAGGAAGTAATGGAGCTAAGGTAAATGCACTGATATGTCGGTCGTAAGCTCTTGTGATTCTTTTGAATTGGTTCAATTCCTCGTGAGGAAGAGTGTAAGGTATATCAGGGAACAATTTTTCTTCCTCGTGCTGGAGTGAGTTACTTATTTCAGGAGTACTCAGTGTGTGTGGGTTGTCTTGGGAATGACGAGCCATGTATGTGGGTTGTTTTTTAATCTATAGGTTGTGTAAAATATTTTGTAAAAAATATTGTCATCCATTCATTCTTCAGGCCCTCCTTCTAGCATCATTTATGTTGAGGGTTCCTAAATCACTTTAACTCAATAGTGGGAACCAAACACACCACCGAGGCCCAATTATACTCTACATCTTTTAATGGTGGAATGTTTCTCCAGATCTTACGATTCGGCCAAATAATCGATGGGCTTTATGTTTTCTAGTGAAAGCTTCTCCCTCGATTCAAAAGTTCTCTTTTTTGTATTTTCTCCTATAGGTGGGACCGATACAAGATAAAAGCTGGTATAAACCAACTAGGTAACAAAGTGGGAAAACTTAAATACTGGAGGAGGTTGAGCTTGGGATAACCCTTTCACTCTAGCATGCAGACAATGATTCTCTACCACNTTTTCTCCTATAGGTGGGACCGATACAAGATAAAAGCTGGTATAAACCAACTAGGTAACAAAGTGGGAAAACTTAAATACTGGAGGAGGTTGAGCTTGGGATAACCCTTTCACTCTAGCATGCAGACAATGATTCTCTACCACGGGCCTAGTACTAATACATTAACCTGCTGGTGTTTCAATTATTGGTCGGGATATAATTTATCACAAGAAAACATTCACGCAATAAATGATGGCAAGAAAAATAGTTTCCTTAACTCTAATCATCAATCACATATTCAACACAACGATTTACTTTTCATCATTAAAGACAAGAACTGTTAAAGCATTGAATCAGATAACTTATCAATAGATTTAAAAGCTCTTACTCATTACAGCATCCATTCATGAGATGAAATCAGAAATAATTCTTCTTCACATCCAATCATACACACTTTTGATAAAAACACAAACTTGTCTCTGGTCCTAAACAAGACTTCTCAATTAAGGCAGCTCTGAANTTACAAATCCAAAAATGATGGTCTTTGCAACAACCATTGACCTCTTGCTAATAGGTCGGCCCTCCTACTTATAACATACTATTAACTAAAAATAAATATTAAATTGTAGATAATTAAAACAAAACTCGCCACATGGCGCTTTATTCTATCAATCTTCAAAGAGTCGTCAAATGATCTCACTTGAGTGGATGACTCTTCTCGTACTTCGACCACTTGATGAAGAGATCCTCGCATTTGTTATCATATGGGAATCTATGTTGTTCCATTAGGGCTGAAATAATCTCTCTTATCTCTATTTCTCATCCCTGATACTTGACTATTCTGGCACTTAATTGTTGCAACATGGCTTGAGCTTTGATCGGGTGCTCCATGAACTGTTACACCTGTCCTGGCACCATGTATGCCACCTTTGCTATTTCAAAATCCCATGATGAGTCTTGTTTGGCATGTGATTTGACCATGTCACACAAGTCGACAAAGTCACTGGGTGTGCCGAATTCGGGGAGGTCGATGTCTCTCATTGCCTCGTTGATCTTCGTCCATCTCTTTTCGCATTCAACCCATTTCTATTGGATTTCCTTATGAGGTTCTTGAGCCATTTTTTCCAAATATTCGGTCAATTTATTTATGCAGTCGAGGTTGCTTTCCTTTAACACCTGGATGCCATGCTCTTCAGCGTCTCGACCCTGTTGAACCATGTTGATATAGTTGATCCTTTCCATGGCTTGGTGTGATTTCTTGTACCACCTGTCTATATCCTTGCATGTGGCCAATGCCATGAAGGTGTCTTCTTGAAGCTCGTCCATCCTTGTATTGAATAGGTGTCGTTCATCTGTAAATTTGATGTAGGGTTCTTTCGCTCCTTAGGAACACCATCGCATGTGTGGTGTCCTAGTAAATTTTGCCAAGTGGCACAAATGTTCCAATTCCTTAATAGCAGCATCCATCTCCTCTTCATCCATTTTCTCTCTGTCTAGGGTGGCATCTGTGATTTCCATCCCTGCGACGATAATTTCAAATTTCTTGGCATGCTCTGTGTTGATCATATTTTCCTCTGTGGTGATGAGTATGGAGAAATATAGAGTGATCCTCCTCTTCTTGGTGGTTCTCTAAATGATAGCTTTCCTTTTCCAGACATAAGCGATGGCATGTATGTCAGCGAATTCATCCATGAGTTCGGGGGTTTGTTGATCTCCCTAGGTGAGCATATTTCCCAGGCTCTCGATGGTAAATATTTGTTCAAGATTGGGTTCTTGAACTTCCTCCATGTGTTCTGATGATCCAGATTTTGTTTGTTGCTCATAGGGAAGTTGAGTATCAATTGAAATTGAGGCGTCGGGGGTAGGCTCGGTACTTACTTGATAATCAGTTGTTGAGATGTCGATTTCCTGCTGTGGAGTTTATTCCTTTTGTTCGCCCGACCCTGGCTCGTCCGTCGGACTATCCTTTTGAGTTTTCAGTACATTGAGTGGTTCAGTTTCTACGACACTTTTGACCTCCTGGTCATTCTGTGAAGGGCTTTGAATTTGAGCATCAGGAGCTGGGGAAGATGTCTTCTCTAGCTCCTTTTCCTCTGTGATCTGTACATGAATCACCAGGGATACCTCCGATCTTTCTTCATCATCATAGATGTTTATCAATTGGTGGAGGGGGTTTGGTGCACTTGATCTCACTGATGTTCTTAATGTCTTTGGCTGAGCTAAAACATCCCTCGATGATCCGGCATGTGGCGTTGTAACTTCAGGGTTATCTAACCCAACGATTTCATCAATTTCTATCAGCTCAGGGCCACTTGGACCTACATGAATTTTATCTAGGTTGTCAGCAGGGGCCCCTATCATTCCTATGAGGTATGGGTCATCTTGCAGTTGATCAATTACTCGATGTGTCTATTATATCATGAGAAGTCCCCTTGCCTATGCATCCTGTGTCATAGGTAAACCTCTATCCTGCACCGAGGTCACCAGGGGAACCTTTGTTGCTTCGGCCACTTTGATTTCTTCCCTAGCTTTGAGGGATTCTTGAGTAGATTTCTCTATGGTTGTCATTTTTTCATCCTGGATCATGGATCTGAACCTGGTCGTTTTGGGGTCAGCCATCCTTGCTACCACCTCGTCCCAGTCCTGGGCATTTTCCATGAAGACTTCATCTTCAAATTTTTCATGGGTGTAAGGCCAGTAGGATGACACTTGTGAAGCGTGTTGCAAGACCAGGCCCTTTGGATCATGCTTGTGGAACCAGACTATCTAGAACCTAAACTCGAGTTGGCTCAGCCCTTATTTTTTGGCTTGATTTGTGTCTTCAACCAAGAAGAAACCTATATGGAAACCATAAGGAATGAACATCCGCTTTTTGTCCTTGACCAGGGTGGCGTTGTAGCCTTGCAGGATGGTTTGATAGCATATCTCTCCTACTACAAGTCGTTCTAGGACATGAACTGGTAAGAGATGTGGTTCTTTGGTAGCCTTGAACATCCTGATGTATGTGTTGTGCTCGTCCAAGTACCAGTGGCCTACCTTTGATATCATCTTCTTGACCGCAATAAATAGTCTCGGGCATTCTTTCTTAAAAAGAATGAAATAAATTTGTGCGATGAATTCTTCGCGGATCAGGGAGTAAGACTTTTTATACATTTTCTCCCATAGAATTTTGAAATAGACATGGACCAAGAGCTCTGCAAAATGCTAGCTCAGATTCATGCCGATGAAAATATTTATGGTGCACATGACATCAAGAAAATATGAATCCATTTAGAAAACTGGTATCTCTCCCTCCTTCGGCGTCTGATCCTGTTGTATACATATGCTCATGTTTTTAGAAATCATGGCTCCCTAGTTGAAACTTCTCCCAGAGATAGACATTGTGTAAGTTAAGGGTATCCATCCCTTTGAAAATATGGAGCAGTCCTTCTCTCCATATAATTGGCAGATGAGATCCATCAAATAGATGTATGGCTCCCTTAAATTTTTCGTTGAGTACCAGCTAGTGCTTCGGTTGGTCTATTTCTTGTCCTCCCTCCACCATGAGGCCATCACTCGGCTGGAGTCATGGCGCTCATAGAACTTTACGACAAAATCTGTGTTTAGTCACTCCTTGGGGTCTCTAAGCTTGTAATACTTCTGGAATTCCATTGGTAAGAACACTATGATACAACCACCATTGTCATCGTTGATCAAACACTTGTGTGTGTCTGTGTGGTCGATGATCCACTTCAAGACTTCAATACAGGAAAAAATAGGAGTTCTTCTCGCCACTATATGCAGGTACGAACGTCGGAGGTTCGGGAACACTTTGTCTTCAAGCGCTCTAACATCTGGATCATTGTGTGGTACATATTTTGGGTATTCCTCCTAGCTTATCCTATTAAACAGTTCTCCCCAATGCGGGAGTGCCAACTTGGATCATGTTCTTGCTTCTATATCTCCAAAGGCCGAAGGCTGGATGATAGCCTTCTTCGTCGATGTTTTGATGATAGGATTCAGTCTCGGCATGTATTCCAATTGTTTTGTGACCCCTAGAGAGGATCCTTCGCCTACCTCGGGTTCTTTCAACTTTGGTTCCCTCAGAGATCATCTGGTGGTAGGATTTCTTGGTGGCATTGTTCCTACAACTCAAAAAAAAAAATTAGAGATTGTGTAAAGAACAAAACTAGATAAAAAATATATGAACTATGACCATGTAAAATCCACAAACTTGGATACATACCTGTAAATCTTGCTAAACCTAGTTATTTTGATACTCACAGGATCTCTGCAGCTTTGGAATTACTCATCTTTCTTCTTCGGATGCTTTGAATCTCCTTGCATGCAGAATGATTTCGTTTACAACAGCCCAAGAGAATTTAAACCAGGGAAGAACTTATCATGTCGCATCAGCCATTCAATTCGAGTGATGAGTGAAATTTAAACAGATCTGTCGTCGAATCTCTACACTTAAATTCATCGTGGGTTGATGGTGCAGGCAAGGGGGTGATGTGTTCTATCGGTGATTTTAAACAACTTCTTTGATTGGCACAAGAGATAGCAACTAATGCGGGATTTGGTATTAATTAGACACTTAAATGCTCAAAATCTGATCGTATATAATGTTAAAGTGTCCCATCGTGTGGCTCTCTCAGTGGGTGGATCAAGGATTGGGGATGTGCTATGAACATTTTCCTTGATGCCCTTCTGCAAAAGCTTCTAATGCTGATCAATTTTACCGTACAATGTTGTCATGGAAAAGTTGACTCAGAGGTGTGACTCGGACCTAGGGAACCAAGAATGACTCGGGGTAAAACTAGACTGTATGGTTCCCCAACATGGTAAGGACACGTGTTGTTGAATATTGGTGGCTTAATTAGCATGTATTAATCGGATTTGAGACTTTCCTTAAGTTACGCGTTCTAAAACAAACCTTCGCTTTCCGATGCCAAAAAAGTATCTAGGGTCGGCAATCGGCTATAAACCTATCACGTGCTTTCTTCGGATTAACTTCCTCAAAAAAGTTCTGATGCCGAAAACACATCAGAGATTGGCAATCAGGAGTATCTTTTAGCGTTGTCAGAATGTTTGCGGCAATCCTTTTAGGCTTTCCCCGGTTCCGATAAGTGCATCGGGCATCTGCTATCGGTGATAGGTTTTTTTTGTTTTTTGTTAATGTCTATTCCTCTCGTATTTTACCGATGTCGAAGGGGATCGTCTATCGGTGATATCCTTATGCAATACTTGTCATAAAATAAAAACTTCCTTTTGTTGATACTGATGAAGATCGGCGCTCAGCAACTAAGGTTTCTCGAGTGGTTCTTTTACATCTTTGAATTCCTTCCGATGTCAAATTTGAGCACGTCAGGTGAAGTGTTTTGGCTATTGATTCTTTATTTAGGTGTTAATCCCTTTTAAGTCATGGGTTTTCATAAATTCAAACAAACCTGAAAAGATGATGAGAATCAAAATAATAAGCACAGACAAA
>SNQJ01S0065634.1:59141-75184 GCA_010110895.2 Picea sitchensis
TGGTGCTTCCTTCTAGTGGGTGCTAGAGAAACCAGGGAGTTGGTGCTTCCTTCTAGTGGGTGCTAGAGAAACCAGAGAGTTGGTGCTCTCAAACAAGTTGCAGCTTGTAAAACAGAGGTAGCGGCCTCACATTGAGTTGGTGTTCAATCAAAGATGATGTACAGAACTTAAAAGACTGCCTATCATTTCGAAGAAGAAGAGGTTTTCTCCCTTTATGGGTTTCCTCGTGAAAAATTTGTCTCTGTGTATACCTTATGTGTGACCGATGCCTTTTACTTTTACTGTCCATATGTTGTATAATGTTGATGATCACTTGAAGAAAGATTAAGAATATTTTAATATCGTTAACATTGTTTAAGCTCAAAGACAACTGATTCACCGCCCCCCGTCCCCCCCTCTCAGTTGTATTAGTAATTTCAACAAATTCATCCCCCCAATATTCAATTTATTAAGACAATAAATGGTAAATTTGGGAAAATTCACCAAGGACATCTTGTTCAGAAAACAATTAAAATATATAAACAAGTGTATTTTATTTAATTAAGTTTTCTTTCCAAAAAATTACATCTCTTGGAAATAAAACTTTCCATGGTAAAAACCTATGTTTTTACCATGACTAACTGCCCACCTATGTTCATGCAAATCTTTACTACTTTTTAGGGAAGAGCCACCATTTCAAGTCTTTCCCTTTGGACATGATTTTATTGACTAAATCCAAGTAAAAAATTCATTTTTACCATGTCTTAATAAAACATAATTTAAATACAAGACACATAATTCTTAATTTCATTTTATTTTGTTCATTCCTCGTGTTAAAATACATTATCCTCTCTACTAAATAGCTTATACTTATGAGACCAAAATGGTGGTTAATATTTCATTCTAGGACTCCCTCTTATATAGCTTATTATGTTGGTTGGAAGTTAAAGGATTTTACCCATGCTTCCACAAAATATTTAGTATACAATTAAGCCTTCCAAGGAGATCGTAAGGCTTGATCTTTAACTAGGGACAAGTCACCTCCCATAATTGATCCATAACTTCAGTGTTATAGAGAACATCATTCATTTAATAGAGATTATACATTTTTAACTTCAAATGTTCTGTGAAGACTTTGACAACTTAGTCTTCACTACTGACCCATGAATTATATTCGCACAAATGGGTTGTAAATGCCCAACTATCACTTTGTTCTTACTCAAAGTTACAAATAATTTCTCACGTCAGTCTATAAAAGTAGAAACAATCAAAAGCAAACAACATAATATATCTTTACACAACTCTCTTCAGATTTTACAATTAGTCGGGCATATGAAACAACAGATTTCACTACTTGAACAGAATCTCAATTCTTCTTAAAACCAAAACATAAATTCCATAACATTAAGAAACTTATCTTGACATATGCAAATTATTGAAACGCTTATCTGAGAGTTAAAAGTAGATTTTCAATTGTTGATGGGTGAGCCTCTTTCCACCCAACCATAGGCACAACTATCTTTGTCTATCCTTGCAGATGACCACCCCCTATCGAGAAGATGATGCCATGAGGGAAATCATCACCCATTAACAGAGATAAAAAAAAAAAAAATGAAAACCACTATTTTTCACCAATTGAATTTAGCAAGATAAATATCCTATTCCACCAAGCAAGGGGGCATGTTCTTGATTCGGGTAGTCACAGCGAAATGCCCAAAATTTGCAACCTCATTTGTCAACTTGGTTTAGAGAATGTATTTGCTATGTTCTTATCTAGAACACAGAGAACACGACTTCCCTTTGTTTTCTAAGAACCGGAGAGTTTCACACACTCTTCTCCACTCAAATTTTGGTCCCCGGACTCAACCATGTGTGTATTCTCTCCTTTGTCCATGATTTTCCTCTTTTTTCTTGCCTTCTACGGCAAACTTTTGTGGTCAAATCCCCCAAATTTGTGGGTCAAACTGAAACTTCCAAATGGGTACTCTGCTCATTCTCTCATTGATTTCTGAAGAGGACCACCCAACCACTAGCTTGACTGGTAAATAAATCTTCTAGGACAAAGGACAATTATGGGTTTGAATATTTTAAAATTCAGTAGGGTACTGCCTGACAAGGGTCATCTCAACCAATAAGGGTTCCTCCTCACCATTCCCTCTCATGGCATCATTTTTTGTAAGTGCTCCACCCATCAGCAATTTATTTTCATTATCATCAAAATGCATTTATCATTTTAATTGTTCATCATGGTCCAAAACATTTAAACATATTAGTCATGACTCATGGAAACATTTAGACATGTATGTACATACTAGGGGAAACGGGGTGTTACATTGAATATTCTTTCTTGCATGGGGATTTGCAAGAATAAATCTACATGGAACAACCTCTTTGCTATGTCCAAAATGACTCCAACCTTGTTTGTCACCTTAAAAAATCTATTTATGGTCTTAAGTAAGCTCCTAGAACTTGGTATGCCAAAATGGATAGCTTTCTTCTTAACACTAGCTTTTCTAGAAGTCATTCTAACCCTAATGTCTATACCAAGAAAGTAGGAAGTCATCTCATAATACTTGATCTTTATGTTAATGACCTTATCCTCACTAGTAGTGATCCTAAACTTTTAACCCATGTGAAATCCAACCATAAGAAAATATTTGAAATGACAAACTTGGGCTATTTGCATTATTTCATTAGCCTCTAAGTTTTGCAATCCAAGGAAGGAATTTGTCTTTCCTAGTCTAAGTATGCTTGTGACTTTCTTCACCACTTTCACATGGATGATTCTAAACCACCAGCCCCTTCTCCCTTCCAGTTTGTAGTCAAACTTGTTGCCACTTGTACTACTCCCAAAGTTGATGCCACTTTGTATCGTCAGTCAGTTGTTAGCCTCTTATATTTGACTCATACTTGTCGTGATATTTTCTTTGTTGTTGGTCTTGTTGCCCGATATATGCAAACACCCCATAAATCCATTGGAAAGCAACACAAAGGATAATTTGGCATGTTCGAGGTACAATTCAGTTTGGGATACATAACAATTCATGGGGGGAATCATTTATTGGTTGGTTTCACTTATTCAAATTGGGTCGGCAACCCTGATGATCAAAATTCTATTGTTGGTTATGTTTTCAATCTTGGTTTCGGACCTGTCACATGGGCTTGTAAGAAACAATAAGCTATTGATATTTCTTTAGCATAAGCATAGTATCAAGCAATGGTTAATGCAAGTTAAGAAGTCTTGTGGCTCCAATAGATCCTTTCAGAGTTTGGATTTCAGCAGCAACATCCGACCATCCTTTGATGAGACAATCAGAGTGCCATCAAGCTCGCCAAAGATCCAATTAAACATCAACTTAGAAAACACATCAAGCTACACATGCACTTCATCAAAAAACTCATTCATGATCGAGTTATTGAAGTATTATTTTACCCTACAAAAAATCAAGTTGCAGACATTTTCACAAAATCTTACAGAAACGAAGTTTTCTAAACTTCGATATATGTTAGGAGTTCAGGAAGTTGTCATTAAGGGGGGATAGGCTCTAATGCCTCATTCCTTCTCCTATCGTGTAACCTTTGTAAATCTTTCCATCTTATCCCAATTTGTTATTAAGGGGGGATGTTAAAATATTTAAACACTTAGGAGTTAGTTAAAATCAACTTGGTCTAATGTGTCTCTAGGTAAGTGTGTTTCTTTAGTATGGATTTGTAGTTATGTAATCTGACGGTCACGATATGTTCTAGACATAGAGTGATTCGACGATTCATATTTCCTTGATCTTAACAATTATATCGATCCATGGCTTAGCGTTCAATTAGTCAATGATCTCTATTTAAAGAACATTAATATATTGTCTCAATTGGCCATGTTGGTTGGGGCCTTGGATTGTTTCCCTCTTCGATGGTTTTAACCACGTAAAAGCAACAGTGTGTTGATCTTTGATTTGGTTGTGTAAGTGGTTACAGAAGGTGTTTGTCTTGTGTGGAATACCTTGTTTTATCGAACATCAGTTTGGTATCTTCTCTGACAAAGATCTATCAAAATTAAGAGCTCTTGAATCTGTAAGGTAGGATTTGCTTGAGAAAGAGGAAGCAAAATGGAGACTTAGAAGCCAAGCTTTGTGGATTCGGGAAGGAGATAGTAATAAGAAAAAAATTCATCAATACGCTAACTATCATAGAAACTTAAATATCGTCTAGGAGATTCGGAATTCTAAGGGGGAGATGGCAAGATTATTTAAGGAGAAGGTCAAAGCAGGGATTCATCATTTTCATACCCTATTTAAAGAGCCCAGGGGATGTCCTATTTAGGAGATCCTGCAAATCCTTAGACTAATTCTCGATTCTATCAATGTTGAAATGAATGTTAGTTTGCAAGCGGAAATCACAGAGGAAGAAGGAGCACTTTGTTCTCGCTTGAGAAAGGGAAGAGTCCAAGTTTGGATGGTTTAACATTGGAATTTTACACGAACTTCTATGAGCTAATCAAAGCAGACCTTCTTAAAGTGGTTAGGGAATCTCAACGATCTAGAAAAACGCTTGATGGACTTAATTCTACATTCATAGCCCTTATTCCCAAAAAGCGAGATGCGTCTTCCTTTGACGATTATCACCCTATCTCTTGTTGTAATGTGATTTATAAATTGGTCTCTAAGGTGATAACCCTCAAGCTTACGTTGATTTTAAGTGAAATTATTTCGAAAGAACAATTCGGCTTTCTCCATCGTCGTCAAATCCATGATGTTGTTGCCCTTGCCTAGGTAGCTCTTCATTCAATCAAACAATCAAAGCCTTTGTCAGTAGTTCTCAAGCTTGACCTCTCGAAGGCATATGATAGAGTAAATTGGCCATTCTTGTGCCTAATCTTTATTCGAATGGGGATGAATATCAACATGACTCACTGGATCATGTAGTGTGTGCAGTCAGTATCTTTCACAGTGCTAATAAATGGATCTCCTTCCAAGTTCCTTCACGGTTCTCGTGGCCTTAAGCAGGGATGTCCATTATCACCATTTTTGTCTCTATGTGTGACAGAAGGCCTAAGCAAACTAATGGTGCATGCAAGAGTTATGGGGGATCTTAGGGGGGTATAGGTTTATTCAACATAGAATATATCCCATATTTTATTTGTTGACGATGTATTGTTTCTTGGTGATGGGCCTCTTTATGATATCCAAGCCCTTAACGGGACTCTTGATCTGTACAAAAAAGCAACAAGTATGGAAATTAACACTACTAATTCATGCATGTTGCCATGCAATCTTCGAGAGGTTTTTTGCCTTACTGGCAAATCTGTTGCTTTTTCCTTGTAGGAGCCTTAATGACGGTTTCATGAGCTTTTTCCTCAAACGAAATTCCTATAAATTTGTTGATTCGATGTGGCTTTTTAGTAAGGTGGAGGCCTATAGCTCTTTGTGGGTTAACATGTTTTATCGTGGGGAAGACACCTAGTTTTGCTAAAATCTTCTTGTTATCGCGGGGAAGACACCTAGTTTTGCTAAAATCTTCTTGTTATCGCGGGGAAGACATCTAGTTTTTCTAAAATCTTCTTATTGCAGGGAAGACCCCTGGTTTTTTTTAAATTTGTCTTGGAAAGTATTTCTATATACTGCACATATATTGTGAATGTTCCTAAGGGTATTTTATCCAAAATAAGGAAGGTCAGCTTCATATTCTTATGCTCTAAAAATCGTGCTTTAGAGGGTATTCCTTTAGTAAAGTGGTCTAAAATCGCCATGCCTAAAAATCTGGGATATTGGGGCCTCAAAAATATTTATCAGTTTTCCAAGTCTTTAGTAGCTAAAAGTTTAAGGTGGCTTACCCACAATTCTTCGCTTTGGGGTGGAGTAATGTGATCCAAATATCTAAAAGGTATATCGATGGAATAATGGTATCAACTGCCTAGAAAGACCTTTAAAAACGGATCAATTTTCTGGAAGGCACTAGTCACTTATTTCCCTGAGATTGGTCACTGGACAGATTGGAAGGTGGGGAATGGCAAGAAAGTAAGAATTGGTGAAGACCCTTGGCTGGGAGTTAGTTATGCCTTTCGTCTTTCTAAAAGACTTGTTCAATCTCTCCACGAAACAAGTATTTACTCTCTGATTGATGCCAAAGCCCAATATCATCAAGAAATGGGCAAGAGGGGTTGGGAATTAGAATTGGATCTTGGGTTATCTATAATTGAAACAAAAGAATGGCACAATTATGTTGGCAACTTATGCTCTAGCTTTATTAGATTAACTGAGGACAAGAAGACTCACTCTACTGCTCTAAAAATCCTAGTACTAGTGATTTCACGACAAAGCTTGGTTACAATAATCAACTAGAAATTCAGTGCAATGATGGAGAAAGAAGTTGGCGGTGGGACATTATTTGGAAAATCAATGAGGCAACAAAATGCAAAATCGTTCTCTGGCTTGCATTAAATAACAAACTTCTTACTTGGGACAACAGAGTTAAGAGAGGATGGTCTAGCCCAAACAAGTGTCCTTTGTAAACTTGATGCACAGTTGATTTCTCATTTACTTGTTTCTTGTCTCAGTGGTTAGGTAGTATAGTTCCTTTCCAAGTATTACGGTTTATTTCATTTGAAGGGCTCATAACACTAGCATTTTTCAGGACTACGTAGTTCCAATGGTAGTAACAACAGGGCTTATAGAAGAGAGGCTTACTAAAGAATATCGGATGGAGCCTATGCAAAAAAAAACAATAATTCTTGTCATGCCTCATATCGACTATGATATTATGTGGGGGTTCTTTGATGACGCAAGCCAAAAAGATCCACCCAAATGTGGGGTTGGAGTGGTTCTTTTCTTGAATCAAAAGTCATTACTTTCACATTCATTGTGCGCCTAACAGAGGTACTAGTACCAAAGCGGAATTCTCAACGTTGTGGACTCTCCTCTTTGCTTTAAAAAAAAAGGATAACCAAGATTCACGTAATGGGGGACTCAAAAACAATGATTGATTGGGCTTGTACACATATCGTGGTGGAAACGTGTCAATCTTGGCATGTTACTCCATGACATTCATTCTTCTCTACAATAAATTCAGTGGTATTCTTTCAAGTACATATATAGAGCGCTGAATCAAAAAGTTGATGAGCATTCTAAGGAGGCATTATCTCTACCAGCAAGCTCCTTTGACCTATACGAATTCTATGATGGGCAAGAATCAAATGGCATGAAGTTCCTCTTTAGTCTATCTCAATTGTCTCTATCTTATATCATCTAAAACTCTAATAGACCTTGGTAACTCTCAAAGTGTCTTGTCATGAATGTTTTATGTCTAGTTTTCAATATGGTTAGCTCTGCGGTGGTTGTTATGTTCTTTTGGTCAAATCAGGTCATGTGAAGTTTTTTTTTATTTAAAGGATGAATGTTAAGTCAATTTTGAGGACAAATTTGAAATGTCAACAATACAATATGGTTTTGTTAGGAGGGAGTCAAGACAGTTGGACTATTTGTTTCAGCAATGGAATCCAGTCCTATTGAACAATAACATGCATAATCTTATATATGATTAGAAATCATTTTTCTTTGGAAAAACATATATATAATAGTCAATGTCTATTGTCATAGATAAAATAATATATAGTTTAAAGGGTTCATTCAATTAATCATTTTATTATCAATACTATTGACATTGTTGGAATCTCCAAATTAAATATAATAAGAATACCATTCACAAATGTGAAAAAACATCTCTTAAATCTCTAAATTAAATATAATAAGAACACTATTCCACAAATGCGAAAAAACATCTCTTAAATCTCTAAATTAAATATAATAAGAACACTATTCCACAAATGCGAAAAAACAACCATTAAATTTTTTACAATTTTTTCTTAAAATAAAAAATATATATTTCTTATAATATATATATATAACCTGAGTGGACMTAATGATTAAGAACATGTGTTTCCTCCTAAAAAGTCACAACTTCAAATACTTCAAATCTAGAGAGGTGTAGGATATATATACTTTGATTATAACCTTAAAAATAAATTATTATTATTATTATAACAAAATATACTAATATATAATTACACAAATTTGAAATAACTAACTTATATAAAAATGCATTGCAAAACTATGAATACAAAATTAACTAGATTCTAAATTGTAACACAATCTTCTTTTTATTATTATAATAGAGAAGAATACCCTACAAAGCGAGAAGACGACCTCGAAAGGCAATCAAAGAGAGAGCAACCCCTTAGCATCCATTATAGCGTACAGCCATCCTCTAGGCTTTGCGGACAATGTAGTTTTGCACTTTAAGTCTCTTCTATTTGTTACTCTTTATACACGTGTAAAAAGTTTGGGCAATATATTATTTGTTTCCGAGTAACATGTATGTTAATTGATAATATAGAGCTCACTCAATTTGCCATATTTATATCCATGTAACCCATGAGCTCCGAATACATAGCCAAATTCTTCCCAAATATGTACCAGGTTATGCATTGTGAGCATATGTGACCATATATATCGTTTTGTTTTCTTTACACTTAGGAACTGTAAACAATTTGTTTCTCCACGTGACTACTCAAGTTTCTTTACACTTAAGAACTGTAAACCATTTGTTTCTCCACAAGACAACTCAAGTTTCTTTACACTTAAGAACTGTAAACCATTTGTCTCCATAAAACAACTCAAATAACTTGACCATCTTTGGCCCTTTGTAGGTTTAAAAGGTTAGAACTTGCAGAATTCTTGATTGACTAACCCAGGCATTACTTCAATCGCAAGCGCTTCTTAACGTATTATCCAAAAATAAGTTATTATGTACGAGAATATTTTGAATGGGCAAAGTACTAGATAGTATCTCGCATAGCCACAGAGAAAACTGAAGGAATTATGTCCCGGGTTATACGATAAAAACAAGCATGGCAGGTTTGAAAATAAATAAACCCATCCCTCTGACCATTCAAAACTTCAATAACACTTTTGAGTTATCCTTGTGTATATGCTGTAGATAAGAAAATTACAGCATTCTAAAGAGAAACACAAGGTATTTGTGTATATGCTGTAGATAAGAAAATTACAGCATTCTAAAGAGAAACATATGGTATTTCAAGCATGACATAGATAACAAAAATTGTAAAGCCAAGAACTAAAATAATGTCCTTACAAAATATCAACAGCCAAAAAGGAAGAATTAGGGCTACGGATTCATACAATCATAAATACCTGAACAAAACCATAAATCTTTTCTATAAAACTATAAACGTTTTCAGCACTATAAAGAGAATCAGAAGGTATTTCGAAACTTGGGATAATATAAAGAGAATCGGAAGGTGATTCGAAACTTAGGATAACATAGATAACAAAAATTGTAGAGCCAAAAAGTAAAATAAGTCCTCACTAAAATCGACAGCAAAAAAAAGGAATTAAAGGTTATGGATTTATGCAATCATAAATGCCTAAACAAAATCATAAAACTTTTAGAGACCTTTCCTTTGTAAGGTTAACACTCCAGAGTATTAGCTTTTTAATATGCAGCTAGCTGAGTTATCAATATATACCCTAACCATTTCTTACCATTTTAAGATATCCCAGCCACCGAATAGTATAAATTCATATCTACATAGACCCAAGAGTTAGTGTAATCTATCCACCCAAAGCATGTTACCATTATTACCACCATTTCTTAGTATAAATTCATATCTACRTAGACCCAAGAGTTAGTGCAATCTATCCACCCAAAGCATGTTACCATTATTACCACCATTTCTTACCATTTTGAGATATCCYCACAACTTAATAGTATAAATTCATATCTACATAGACCCAAGAATTAGTGTAATCTATTGAACCATCTACCCAAAGCATGTTATCATTATTACCCTCCACTATCCAGCCACCCTCCACCCGGATATTCCCGGATATTCCCGGATATTCCAGASAAGAAAGAAGATCACAAGATGTTCTCCTTCAAAAATATAAATACGTATCTACAACCTTATTTTGCATTACCATGTCAAAAAATACTTTAATAATAACCTATTATGTTCACTGATACTTTGTTTTTTGGTAATTGTCCCAAGTTAAACTTATTAAAAAAAGCCCCAAACGAGAACCTTGCAGCTACTGCACAGCCTACCAATATACGGCACAAGCATATTAGTCTCCTTCGAAAAAAACACATATCTAGGCCCTTATTGCACAATACCATGTTCAAAAATACTTTAACAATAACCTATTATGTTCACTAATACTTTTTTTGGGGGAACTGTGGCAAGTTAAACTTATTACAAAAAGGCCCAAACTAGAACCTTGCAGCTACTAAACAGCATATACTGGACAAGAATATTAGTCTCCTCCGAAAAAAATAAATGCATATCTACACCCTTGTTGCACATTTCCCCGTCAAAAAATACTTTAATAATAACCTATTATGTTCACTAATACTTTGTTTTTTTGGTAATTGTGACAGTTAAACTTATTACAAAAATGCCCAAACAAGAACCTTGCAGTTCCTCCATAGCCTACCAATATATTGCACAAGCATATTAGTAATTACTTTTAGAAAAAAGTCATGCTTAGTTTCTGAAAAATCCCTTCCCTCTTTGACATATGAAATATTTAGCCTCCGAATATCCTTGAAATGTCCATTGTATTTTTCAATTCAAGGTAAGAAAGTTGTGAACTGTATCTTTGATTTTTCAATTCAAGGTAAGAAGGTTGTGAACTGTATCTTTGATTGTCTAAACAAGTAAATACACCTCCGTAAGACTTTATGCCAGGAGTTGAAAGTGCAATGAAATGCGCTTATGAACTTATCTTTGATTGTATACAGAAGTAAATACACCTCTGTAAGACTTTATGCCAGGTGTACGAAGTGCAATAAAATGCAGCTAGCTGCCAATCATCCCGGTTCCTATCTTGGCTCTGGTATTTAGTTTTGGGAACAGTTTGCTTATTTCCTTGAAACGACTTCATCCACTTTAATGTAACATGTCCATTGTCATGCATGATTTTCCCGCTAGGCAAATAGTAGACTATTACTATACAATGTATACATGCATCAATAATCCATATAAGCACACACATGTTCCAACAAACTACTTGTAGAGGTAAATAGACTGAATAAAGAAACAAAATGATTGCATTTTGAAATTCCTTTTTGCGGTTCAGTTTTTACATATGAGAAAAATACGTCATTAATGAATGACTTACAAAATCTATCATTAAATATACTGTCAAAATTATCTGTTGGTCAAAAAATTATTATGCACAATAGGCATCTAAAAGGTAACCTAGCATTTAATAAAGACAATACTAACAGATGGTCAAACTAGATTATAGCAAAACAAGCATCTAAAAGGTAACCTGGCATTTAATAAAGGCATAATTAACAGACGATAAAACTAGATTATAGCAAAACAAAATATTCCAGCTCTTCCACCATCCACAGCAAAGCCTTGTTGCAGTAATACATACAGCACAGAAAGCGTTTAACTGTCAAATACATCATCATCATCATCAGGAAGAGGCTGTGCAGCAGCTGCAGCCAATTCTGCTTCATACCTGGAAGACAATACAAAGTTATATTTCAAAACCCGGGAGAGACATGCAGATCATTTTTAAAAAGAGCATGATTCTTGTTCAAATTCCCATGAAATCTACAGAACATCCATAACAAATAATTATAAACTGCTCCAGTGACCTTAAGCAGATGAAGCAGAATGTTTACATTTCAGGGGTTTTCAACAAAAACTAATATTCAACAAGAAAGGAAAGAGTAACTCAGCAGTTTAAAACACTTACTGGTGTTGAGTGGCCATATCAATTTGAACCTCTGGTGGAGCAAGAGCAGGTGACTCCACAAAATGAAGGTTAGGATCCCTGTGGAGTTAAATATATGTAAGAACAGTGATGAATACCTTGCAATCCACATACTTCAAACCCAGTTTAACATCTCCAGTGTATATAAGTAACAATAAGCACTTACCCAGAAAGCTTCCTAGCAAGATAGAGAAAAGGTTTCTCAAAATTGTAGTTACTCTTAGCAGATATTTCATAATACTGCAGATTCTTCTTCCTATGAAAAGTAACCTGCTTGGCTTTCACTTGTCGGTTCTTGACATCAACCTTGTTACCACAAAGAACAATGGGAATATTTTCACAGACCCTGACAAAAGAAAATTGAAAAGACAAATCTAAAAATTAGATCATGTTGGAGAATAAAACGAACAAATTAATGTGATCATAGATGCTGAGTGAAAACAAACTACTCCTCACCGACAAAGGTCCCTGTGCCATGTTGGGACATTCTTGTATGTCAAACGTGCAGTGACGTCAAACATAATAATAGCACACTGCCCGTTGATGCTGCAACCAAAAGTTAGTTAGAAATGGCATCATGTTGTACAAGTTCCAGTTGGAAAGCTTTAATCATATGCTTTAAAAAATATAAATGAAAAGGGAGGGAGAAAGCAATACAACTCATTTTTATGGAAAACCCAAAATCTTTAAATGAAAATATAACAGCATTCATATTCTGTGAACTGTATCAATATTAAACCATTTTTTATACTAATTACCGAGTCTAGATCTACCTCTTAATGAGAAATTAATTATTCAATTGTTGGATCATAAATGACAGCAATGAATCAATTGCAAAGGAATTCCATTTAAACGTGGGAATTGACACAGATATGGACACCTGATGAAGGAGCAGAAAAACAGAAACGGATCTAATGACAGAAGGAAGAAGGATCTGTAATTTTATGGTCTTCAAACTCGTGCTTAGCTATTCCAGTGAGTTCAGTTTGTGACTAAAATAATTTCAAAAGGTATAATGTAACCGAGATTCTTTATACACAATTTGTTTTTTCTTGGTCTGCAAAACTAAAATTCAGACAGGATGGGAAGAATAAACCACAAGGTGTACATACTAATCACACTAAAAAAAATTGTGTAAGCAAAACTTTTATCTCAGAAAAAATGTATTTACTAAAGACCACAACTTTTACACTTCTCCCTTCTAAATCATACAGTTCCATGAATATATGGAAGTCAACATTTCTGCTTATAGACTGGAATCTCAACAAACATAAAAGTTGGTCTTCTTCATATTGAGTGGTCTTTGCTGCCCACATATTATGTTGTAACTCCAGTTCCCACAAGATTGCATTTCTAAGTCTTGCAACGTGATCTTCTCCACAGCATGAGCTGTGGGGGGCAACTTTGTAGTCCCAGTCAGTTGTGCGACTTTGTATTGACGAGTTTCAACTTTCTCTTTCCACAATATCCTTGATTTTTATGGAGTAGTGTTTCATAGCTCTCAAGACCTTAGGGTGAGCATCTGAAAGGATAATAATTGGCTTTTAAATTTTGCCAGCTACAACACCTCTGGGCCTTTAGCCCCTTCTTCCAATGAAATGAGGTACAACCCCTTACTGGGGTCAATGAGCCCAAAATCCCAAAAGATGAGGGAACGGAAAGGCAAGTGTGGAAAGTGGTAAGTATGAGCAGGAATGGTACAATGACCCTTCAGAGAACCACCCAGTGGCAACCCTTTTCCTGAGGGTGATCTACTTACTAGGAAACCATGCCACCCACCAAGGTGAAACTAGGCAAAAGGTATAATTTCCAAGAAAACGTTCCATAATCAAGAAAGGATTCTTTGCAACATGCTCAAATGCTACCACGAGACTGGACTTGTTACCTCATGAAGCAAGACCTGTTGTCTTCTTAGAGCCAAGCCGGTGTAGCGGATGTTGCTGTGGTAAAGTAGAGGGGCTCTGTGGGCTGTGCTAGGCATCGGACTCTTGGCACTCCATGAATGCTACCTCTGGGCCTCAAGACATCATCTACTCAATTACCCCTATAGACTTGGGGGATAACATCTCCCAAATTACAAAGCAACTTGGAACCAATAACTTTAGTGTGTTTCTCGAAATCAAGGGAATTCAACTGGTGTAATCATCAATGCATGACAAGAAGATACATTTGAAGAGGGTTGAACATCCTTTCAAAAAGGTGTCAAATATCACTTCCTCCTCTCCTAAATCTTCCCATGGATTGTTGACATAAGCTTAGTTTCCTTCATTTCTTGTACAAAATTATGATCAAGGCTGCAAAGTATCTAAAAGGATTTATCCTTTTCATCCAATGATAGATCATGAGTATGCTTCAAATGTTAATACTCATTACAGTGTTTAGTATTTTCCTTTCTTGATTTATTTATGATTGTATGAGGTTGTGGTTAAAATCTAGCAAGTTTTGGATCAAATTATCATTGTCATCTGTTTGTTGAATTGAAGGATCATAATCATTCTTTCAGTTTTGATTTGATCAAAAAGGAAATTTGGTCTTTAAGCCCTATGTTTACATGTCACAAATTGTTTAAATCTTCATGAGATTTAGAAATATTCTGTCAAGAATTTCCCATGCAACCTTGGTCCTTGGGAGACCCTTATTCTTGAATAAGGCCCAATAATTCATCAAACACTTGGTCATCTATAATTTTCCAAGCTTTGACTAATCTTTTATGCCATTTCTATCTTTTTCTTGACATCGATAGGTTCCTTCTCATCTTCATTAGTAGACTACCATAAGCCTTGAACACAAGACTCGTCCTTCTCATCTTCATTAGTAGACTACCATAAGCCTTGAACACAAGACTCGTCCTTCATACACAATTGCCATGTATCATAATTTCAGCCTAAAGCATAAGACTCTAAGTCAATGGACCCCATGATGAATTATGAGCAAAAGATCACTATTTGTTTTGCTTTTCAAATGAGTTTAATCTGATGGACAACATATGAGGGTCCTCCGAAAAAAATATATCGACCTCCTTTAGAAGTGGTCCTTAAGAACAATAATCTTTATGAATGACAATTAGATTCTATAAAATAAAAAATTCTCAAGTCCCTTTTATTACTGATGAATTTGAAAAAGGAAACTAAAATAAGAGGCAAACTTTAGAAGTTGATAGTACCGATGGAGTTTCCTTCTCATCTTCATTAGTAGACTACCATAAGCCTTGAACACAAGACTCGTCCTTCATACACAGTTGCCATGTATCATAATTTGAGCCTAAAGCATAAGACTCTAAGTCAATGGACCCCATGATGAATTATGAGCAAAAGATCACTATTTGTTTTGCTTTTTCAAAATGAAGTTTAATCCCAAGTGGACAATGAGGGGTCCTCCGAAAAAAATATATCGACCTCCTTTAGAAGTGGTCCTTAAGAACAATAATCTTTATGAATGAGGTGAAGCTACATAAAAGATAAAATTCTCAAGGTGCTATTCGCATTGATTAAAAACTAAAATAAAACTTAAACTTTTATTAGAAGTGGTCCTTAAGAACAATAATCTTTATGAATGAGAATTAGCTTCTATAAAATAAAAAATTCTCAAGTCCCTTTTATTACTGATGATTAAAAAACTAAAAATAAAACTTAAACTTTTTAGAAGTTGATAAAGGTACCCAAGGTTCTCACTTATGTAATTTATAGCAATATAAAAATTTTAAAAAGAATATACTTACATTCCCTTTTTCTTTACCAACCACCTTCTTAATAAAGAATATTCTTTACTCTCTTTTATATTTTCCATCTAAAGTTCTTTGGTTACATTATGGCAGTTCACGACAACTAATGCCTACACCTCGTGAGGTCGCATTGAGGCACTATGGATTGAGGTGGTAGTTAGCAATTATGGATGGGCCTAAATGCGCCTCAATCCCACCTCACGAGTTTGGAAAAGAAAACAATTGTTAGCGTTTTAGCTCAGGAGGTACTCTGCATATTTTGTCTTGAATGCGGGATGTAACCTTATGTTTACACTACCAGGCACTTAACTTTGTAATGGGTTTTTATAAAGTTGTTAGAAAGTGGTTATTTTATTAAAGTGTACCTTCTAATTTTAAAGTGACTTTATTTCATAAAGTACACTTATGTAATAAAGTGAAATTACTTTAATATTTAAGTGATTCATTTTGGAGGGAATGGATCATGACCCTTGATCTTGAAAAAGGCAAAATCTAATCTTGGCCTTTGGATTTAGGGTTGGGGAAGGTTAAAAGACACTTTGGAG
>SNQJ01S0065634.1:78380-89435 GCA_010110895.2 Picea sitchensis
AAAGTGAAATTACTTTAATATTTAAGTGATTCATTTTGGAGGGAATGGATAATGACCCTTGATCTTGAAAAAGGCAAGTTCTAATCTTGGCCTTTGGATTTAGGGTTGGAGAAGGTGAAAAGACACTTTGGAGGGAAAATGTCATTTTCAAATTTATAAAAGAATGCATTGGGTAGTTTGCAAGACACATCGAGAGGAGATTGAGAGAGATTTTCCAAGAGTACTTGAGAGAGGATAGTGAGCAGTTTGTTGGGCACATTTCCCAAGAAAAGGAGGGCACAAATCCCAAGGAAGATTTTATGTGTGTGTGTTGTTCTGTTTTTTCTGTGTTGGGCCGTACCGTACGGATCCATAGAGTCTGTACAACAAGGAGGGCACGATTTTCAAGGCAGCTCTTTGGCATGAAAATCGAAGCGGTTTTTCCAAGTATTTTTCTTGCTGCTAGGCCGTACTGTGCAGGTCGTACAGCACTCTGCTGGGCACGGATTTTGAGGCACAGAAATAGAAGAGGCCGTACAGTTGTACGGATTTGGGCACATTTTCCAAGGCAGAAAATTCTGGGACAGATTTTGTGGCTGTGATGTATTTCTTCTTGGCTGAAAGTTGTGAGTATGCTGTTGTAATACACTTTCCTAAAGCAATAAATAAGATCTCTCTCTCTCGTTGGGTTTCCCCAAATTGGGGTTTTCCCTGGCTTTTGCCTAAATTTCTGAGTTTTATGGGTTGTTGTCCATTGTGTTTACTTCCACTGCATATTTGCTTAGCAATGTGTATTTCTGCTTATGGTAATTTCTGAATATGGGTTTGAGACATTTCGGAAGTTCATGAAAGACAGTTATCTCTAGGTTGCTGCTAAGTGTTTGACAAAAATTTTAGCTTGCTGATTATTGTCATTAAAATCTACAACTACCTTAATATAGACACCCTCCTTTCCTACAGGGGTCATCCTCACTTCCTTGAACACTTTTGAGTTGTTTTTGGGTGAATATTCAAATCTTTGATTCACGACTATGAACTACTCACCTACACACCAATGATTCAAACTCTCACATTGCATGATATATCTCCCTACATGGATTGATTGGTTGGCATGCTTGAGTGGGCACTCATGAGCTCATCCATGCTTCGTGAACTCATACTCATAGCTAGGGAGTCAACACATTGGATTCGATATCATGAACTTTACAAAGCATACATTACATGATTACAAGTGAGGGCTCAAAGAGAAGAGAAAATGTGGTAAAGGAAGCAATGACTAGAGGGATGGGATAATGTTCGAACTTTTTTAGCTTATGATAATGTTCATTGTATGAAGGATAGAAAAAAGAAGAGATAATATATGTAACAAGAATGGGTTAGGATAGTTGAAGGCCTAACTAAATTGATTCAAGATTATGAATTAAAAATACAAGTGTTTTTGTATTCAATAACATGTTGTAGTCACAATAGAAATCCCTTTTTACATATAAAAAAGGCCTTAAAGCGAGCAAATACCAAACAATTGGCATTAATTTATAGTGTTCACACATTCCTATTTTCTAAAATTTTGGAGACAATTACTAGACATATGACACAATGAAGAGTGTGACATTTATAATCAGATCTAAAATGCACTATTTTGTTGCAAGAGAAGAAAACTTATTGGATGCAGCTCAAAACTATCGAATTAGTGTTTCCTTAAGGGCACTATTTTGTTACAAGAGAAGTAAACTTATTGGATGCAGCTCAAAACTATAGATTTATTGTTTCCTTAAGGGAAGTTACTATACTTTTCCTGAACATTACAGCTTATATACATAAAAAGGCATGTTATAGATCACTATGATTCAGATCCTTTTTTTATGATATTTAAAAGCAAAATTCCTAAACTTGACCTTTGTCTAAAATAGCTGTTTGAGAGGACTGTTTTTGACAAGTCATTAGACAGAATGGGGAGCCATGCCAAAACTGATGAACATCTGGCTTACCAAAGTTAAAAAACAAAGGCTACCATCCTAATGCAATGCCATATTCCTAGAAAATCACTCCTTACTACGGAGGTTATCCCATAGAGCAACTTTCCAATGGCTCTAGCTAAGGAATATAATCTGGAACTTGGCACATGGGCAGTTCCAAATATTTTTGGTTGCCCTGCAATTCCCAAAAAGACTATAGGAATCATTCCAACGTTTAATAATCTAGTGAAAAGGAAGAACACATTAATAATTCTGAATTGATAAATAAAGCTATAACTTACTAATAACCATCTCTAAGGCCACCAAATTTCTCTTGGCCTGCAGTATCCCAGCAATTAAATCGAATCTTCCCACAATTTGTAAAGAAATCAAGAGGATGAACTTCCACACCTATTGTCGCTGTTCAAAATTTAAAACGACAGTGTCAAAATATAAAATAAGATAATTGATATATTTGACCCCAAACAATTACAGCATAAGGCATAAAAATAAATTTTATAAGCTTGGCAAATAACCCAGAAAAATAAAATAATAACAACCACTTAACTTGAACCTTGCTGAGACAAAGACATGACTCGTTACTACAGTGACTAGTGTCTAGGTTCAGATCCTATAGCAATTCATCCCTAACAGATCATGAGAAGAAAAGATTGAAGGAAGAGATACTTACGCTCATATCTTTTTTCAAATTCTCCAGTAAGATGCCGTTTGACAAAAGTTGTCTTCCCTGCCAGGACAACGCGCAATATTCATCCAAGTACTCGATGAAAATGCACAAGACGTAGCGCTGAATGAACTAGTAAATTGCATAAATGGGCTATTCGACTACGAAGAAGAGATCTAATAACCCGACATCCTTTATCAAATCTCTAATTAAATTTTAAATTAAATTCGATTTTGATCTTGATAGAATAGATTCAATACACCAACGGGGAAGTTATCAAAGCTCTCAAAACATTTGTTTTATCATCATTACAATAACTTGCATACAAGACTTGATTCGAAAAACATAACTAAAATAAAATAATAAACATTAAAAAGAAAAAACATTTAAATAGTGGAAACCTGTTATGTATAAACGAAGAATGATAAAACCCTTACCGGTGCCTCCATCGCCAACGATAACAAGCTTGAAATTTGGACAATCAACTTGTGGACCGGCAAAAGCCTGACAATTAAATCCTCGGTCATTCCAAGAATGATGAAAAGGGAAAATAAATAAGCACATAAATCCTGGAACACGAGTAAGATTCCCAGCAGATTTACGAATAAAAACATGCAAGACATGGTGACCGGTTTGTATATTTCGGATGAATATGAAGTTGAGCATTTATGATTAAAACCCTAAAACCTTATTTCAGAGAGCCGAAAAACCTAAACCCTATTTTCACAGAGACTAGAACATCAACCTACCCAAAGCTGGTTGTGTTTATATGAAAAAATAGCTGCAAGCAAAAATGCATGAAATGCACTGATTTTAAAGAGCGAAGGGAATGGAGATTGAGGTACCATGATCGAATCTCTTGACTGTTGAATGAGAATGGAGCTGAATCGCGTGCTCGCTCGGACACACAGATATTATAGTATTATGTCTGTGCTGCAAATTTTCTCATAAGAGAATGAGGTCCAACGAGGCTCTTTTACAAGTGGTTCAAATGGCTTTCTATCAACGCGACACCCTCCGCCGTCCGATCTACCCTCGCTTCCAAACGACGCCGCTCATCGGGATAGACACGTGTCCTCTAAAAATTAAGGGGTTGCTTCTAGTTTAGTTAGCACTAAACAAACCCATGGTTACTATATGCATATGTGATTTCGATTAAGTTGATAACCCTAGCGGTACCTGAGGTTATAGTCTCGTTGGATTGGGTTCTTGTCTAGTGGTAGATTGACGGGAGTTTGTCGCAAATAAGTTAAGGTTGATGTTTAGAGTACCTTTAGTATATTGAGTAGTTGTATGGTGTAGTTTTAGTTGTAGTGTAAAATTAGCATTTGGTTTAATGGTGTAGTTTTAGTTGTAGTGTAAAATTAGCATACTCAGAGAATGAGAATGTCGAATTGATTCAAAAGTGTTTTTCATATTGTTGTTTTAAATAAGAACCCTAACGGTATTGTAATTAGAAATAGAATTATATTTTTCCATGTGTAAAGATATGTTTTTTTTAAGTTAATTTGTGAATTTTCCATCAACACAGGGGGCGTTTATAGACCATGGATAACATTGAAGTAAACAAAGAGAACACACATGTAAACAGAGAGAACACACACCATTGTCTCTCCAATATGAGAAATAGAACTATATTTCTCCATGTGTCGAGATATGTTTTTTGAAGCTAATTTATGGATTTTTCATCAACACAGGTTGCGTTCATAGACCATGGATAACATTGAAGTAAACAAAGAGAACACACATGTAAACAGAGAGAACACACACCATTGTCTCCCCAATATGAGAAAACCACATAAATTTGGTGGTTATTGCTTTGTATTGAGGAAGCTCGAGGATGTGCATCGCAACAGTTTGTATCACAAGCATCCTCGTCGTATGACGGAATATATTATAATGAAATTAATATAGATTAAGATTGGATGCAACCTACATGTTATTGAAATATGGTTTGTGAGAGGTTATTAATATGAAGAATTTTGTTTGCAAAGTCGAAGTACTACGCTTCAAAGTCACTACTATGATCATTCACGACTTACTTGTCAAAAAACAATCCATATCATAAGGTTCATATGCAGTGGTGTTTTCATTTGAACTAATCATATTTAGACCTCTCTCTCTATAAGTATACCATCCATTCAGTTACATGACATTATGATTTCAAAGAAAGACATCCCTCTATGATATTGTAGAAAGAAATGTAAGTTTAGGCTCCTATGGAAAACAAACCTTTGACTCCATTTCATTGTTGAACAAACTGAAAGACAGTTTGATATATTGAAGTCTTAGAATAGGCCACGAGGGATCTCAATGAATTAAACTCCTTTATGCTCATTCACCGAAAGCAAATGGGCCCAGCGATAGAAAGAAAAAAATCCATCAAAAATTTCCTTGGCCATTGTTTTCATATTCTGATAGGTACTTTTCATGATTCACACATTCCAGGTACAAATAAGACGATATAATGCAATTATTGATAAAGCAATAGGTTTCAACAACCTTTGGAAAGTCATATGAACCTGTGGTTGTAGATATTCTTTTATATATGTTTCAATTCGATTGAAAGACAGTTTGATATATTGAAGTCTTAGAATAGGCCACGAGGGATCTCAATAGTGCGGCTCCTTTAATAACCATTCTCGAAATGACAAGTGGGCCCACTGATAGAAAGAAAATCCATCAAAAGATTTCATGGCCATTGTTTTCATATTCTATTCGAGTACTTTTCATGATTCCCTGATCCAAATTTCATCAAGACTCTTGATATAATGCAATTATTGATAAAGCAATAGGTTTCAACAACCTTTGGAAAGTCATATGAACCTGTGGTTGTAGATATTCTTTTATATATGTTTCAATTCGATCTCATATTGAGCATTCGTGGCAATTTCATATTCAAGTCTGTGAAGGCCAACCCTCATGATAATTATTTATTTTATTTGAAATTTAAATTTCACACAAGATAGATAGTATATTCCCCAGATGGGGTGACATGCGCCCAACCATGCAATTAAAGACAACCCCTCCATGTCGCCTCTCCTCCATGCTTCAGTTCTCGAGGTCGCACATTAATGCAGAGCTATCTGTCGAGAGCTTTCATTCCATGGGACATTTGATGCTTTGGTTCAGGATGATGTCGGGTTTAATTGGGAGTGGTATTATAGAGGACAATGTCTCCTCCGATTTTATGGCTCCCTTAATGTGCTGGAATGGGAATATATCTATGTGTCATTCATCTACTCTTGACATGATTCTTCCTTTTGCTTTGTCTGCGCGCTTGGCTTCTCTTCTGGAGAGGTTAAGTCTGACCCAACTCTTGGTTGATTTTTCCCCTCCTCTGTTCGTTGATCTCATCCTTGGCATCATGCCTCGCGAGCATGGCCATTCTCGCGAAGGTCCAGACTATTTCAGATATCTTGCCAATCGCCACAGAAATTGACGCAGACCCCCCTACCTCAGCAGGTTTTGCGCGACCTCTCGGTCTAAGGATCGTTCAAATTCCTCTTCTGAGCCGAAGCGGCTCTTTCATATCCCTATCAAAACCTCAGAATCCAATCCACAAGTCCTTCACCTCCACATGGCCTTCAAACACGACCGCGATCCTTTCCCGAAATGGAATTTCGGGTTTCGAGACTCCTTGAGTCCTGATGTCGAGAGTCCTTGACTCTTCGATCTCCCGATCTCTGAAATACCGAAACGYCGAAATGGCCCTCACAGTAATTATCCCCCSGGGCTATACCCTTAGTCCATATGACCGCAGCCTTCTTTGGGGTTCATCGACGCAAAGCGCCCGGCTTCCTGTCTTCAAGACTCCCGAAAAGCCGATTTCCAAAATGTCGAAATACTTGTTTCCCGACCTTCTCGTCCTTTTGTGATTTCAGTTTTTCTGACGCCGAAATGCTCTGACCTTATGTCTACAGGATCCCCGAAATGTCGAATTCTGGTATCCCGAAATGCCTCTCCCTAGCTTTTCTCCTCCAGGGATTTCTTTTCCTCGGCTCTTCGTGTTTCGCGATTTCAGAGTTTCCAGTGCCGAAATGCTTGGTCTCCTTGTCCTCGAAACTCCCGAAGTTCCGAACTCCGATATGCCGAAATGTTGGCTTCCTCCAACGCTTTCGGACTTTTGCGTTTCGGGATTTTCCATTGTAAGGCTTCCTCTGCCCTTGCTCTCTTGCACTTCCAGTATCCGAAATGTCGAAGTGACAATACAACCCTTTTTCCCTCCTAGCCAAGATCAACGGCTGTGATCCACTCCTAGATCAATGGCCCTGATCTTTTCGGGATTTTCCTCCCTAAGAGCCCGGATCTCTCATCCTCAGGATTTCCGAAATCCCGATATTCGGTATGCCGAAATGGTCCCGACAATACTCTTCTAAACGTTTTCAGGACTTCGCGTTTCAAAATTTCACGAATCCCATTGCACTAAGCCTTCGCTGACCTCTGATACTTCCGGTACCCAAAGTATCGAAGTACCCTCCTGTTGCCACGTGTCCTCTCCCTGAACGTTTTTTATCCTCTTTCGGATTTCGAGACTCCACGATCCCTATGGCACAATTCCTCTATCTTCTCGAATCCCCGGTATCTGAAAACCCGATGGACTCCTCAATCTCTGCCACGTGTCCTCCTATGAAGGGATGGTCCAGATTGTTTTTGGGACTTCGCCGTTGACGAAGTCGAAAGACTCCCCTCTGTGTTTCCCGATGTCTGAATCCCCAAAATGGGTGATCTTGCGACACGTGTCCTCCTCTAAACGGACGGCTTAGATCTCTTCGCTTATTTCGGGACTATCGCTATGTAGTGTCCCGACCTTTCATCATCAGGACCTCTAAAATCCTGAAGTCCAAAATCCCGATATCCATGCATGTTTCGAGACTTTTCTCCTCTGCTCACAAGGGTTTAAACCTCGTGCTTCTTCTGACAGATCCGACAGCTATCAGCTGCCTGAGTGAGATCTGACAGTCCAGATCCACTCCCTTCCTATGCGCTCTCCTGCTGCTATCTGGACGTGGAAATTCAGCGGTCCAGATCTTCCCTTCGACCTGATCTGACGACAGTTGTGCTCTCCTTAGCTTTCAGGACTCTAAACTCTCCAAAGAGTTATCCCTTTCTTCCTCTGCAACCTCTTGTGGCCTCTATGCGTAAAAGCACTCTCCCTCCTGAGCTTGGCCTTCTCTGAAACCTTAAAAGGTTTCCACGACTCCTGCACACCTTGCAGAATCTATGCACGCTAACTTGGTGCTATCTCTTCTGAGCTTCTCCACTACTCAGATCTTTAAGGGGACTTCACCCTTTTCCTTCCTTCTCCTTCAGATGGAGAATCTGGTGCCCTCCTAGCACTCCTTTGCTCAAGCAAACTTCTTGCTGAGTCTGCAGGGTATTCAGCAACCCTGTGAAGATCCTTCCTTGGACTCTTCTCTGTCTCTGAACTCAAAGATTTCTTCCCTTGTTCTCTATCTGCACATCTACTCAATGCCCTTCTAGCAGAGTGTCTAGAATCCTCAGTGATTCTGACTTCCTATTGAACTCACAGCAGAGTTCCTCCTCAATGCAACCAGTGCATATGCTTAATCCCCACCTGGCAGAGTTCTTGCGGAATCCCGCAACGATTCTGTCTCCCACTGTGCCTTCCTCTACACAGTCTTGCCTCCAAGGTGTTCAACGATCTTGAGGTCTTCCTCTGAGTCAATGATTTCGATTGGTGTGCCCTCCTAGCACGTCTTCGTCCAAATTCCACAGAATTGGAAGTGCTCTCTAAGCACTGGCTATCAGAACCCGTAGTGTTCTGTCACGCCCTCTGGCATAAAGCCTCAAAGATCCCCTAAACCTAAAATCAAACAACTCCTCAAATAGCAGAACCTATCTGTCCCTGCAATTGCACATCTACAACATACATTCACAGCATACAAAGAACACATGAAAGCATTCACACAACACAGATAATATGCAGGAAAAACTGCTCTGGTTTGTATTGATAAAATGCCTCTCTTTACAAGGTGTTCCTGTGCTCAAACTTTGACAAAGTCTCGGCTCCTTCTCTATCTCTACCAACTTTTTCAAAATGAGGTCGAAAAAGGTCTTTTTCATGAGGGGCTCTTCGAGTTCTTCCCTCTATCCTCACCTACCTACTCAATCTACATTGAATTACCAATAAATGGTTGTCTAGTCCGAATTGGAGCTATATTGCAGCCTTACAACCATCAAAGCTACCTACAGCTAAAGCCTGTGTATAGGCACGACCTTTTGGCTCTAACAACCTTATAAATATTAAATGCCCCTAATTCAAATTCAAAATATGAGAGGGTTGGCGCCTCTCTTCCTTGAATGTGTTGAGTGGGCTAGCTGGCTGGCGTGGAGAGATGCTCCTGCATCATACTCCTCAACTATAAAATTCATGAGCTCTTGCTCATGAGCTTCCCATCCTGGCTGTTGAGATCCTCCTGGATCCCAAACAACTCTTTGGAGTTGTCTCCCTGCTCTGCTACTGTTGTTGTCTCCCTTCTGCTCAGCTTCCCTTTGCTGGCAGTCTCTGCTAATTCCAACATCAGCCTTCTAATCTCATCGATCACCTCGTCCAGCTGTTGCAATGGTTGACTCTGTTCATGCAGCCTCCTCTGCTACAAATTCTTTCTGCAAATGGGCAAATCATCATGATCTCCCATGCCATCTTCTTCATCTCTTGTGGCCTTGACTTGCCACCCTGCTGCAGATTCCAGCTCTGCAATCTCCTCACTGAACTGTTATTCAACTTCCTCTTTTGACAGCTCAACTTCTGCCAGTTCTCCTGCTAGTGTATCTCCAGCTTCCTCCAGCTTCTCCTCAGACTGGAATCCTCCTTCATCTGCTCCCAACTTAACTTGTTGGATTTGCATGCCCTGCACCTTCACCCTTCTCTCCAGGGCTTCAATATCTTCACACAGATCAGCAAGACTCATGCTATATGTCTCTTCTTCAGCTTCTTCTGCTGCAAGCTCCAATGCTGCAGTTGTTTCAACTTCCTGGCTGAAAATTCTGAGCCATTCCTCGGAATGCTCTTCTTCTTCTTCTGCTTGAGCAACTTCTAACATCTGCTCCACGTCTCCTTTTACAGTCACGGCTGGTTGCCTTTCTCTTATTGTTGTTGCTTCATCGACAACACAGACTTTGGCCTCATCTACGCTATATGGCAGGAATACCTTTATCCCTCCAATCATCAGAATGCTCTTCTAATCTTTCCCTGTCAACTGCCTTGGCTGATCCAAATCCATCTCTAAGCTCATCTGCTATGTCAGCTCCTCGGGTTGATTCAAACTCACCTCTGGGTTCATGAGACTCTCACATAGCCTCATTTATGTTCCCATACCCTCCTAGCAAATTGGGATTTTCCTGCTGCCCTCCTGGCAGTCCATGAGATCCCATAGTGACATCGTTTCATTGCCCTCTTGGCAATGTGAAATTCCCCCGTTGTCCTCATGACAGTCTATGAGATCCCGCAGTAATCTCATCTCATTGCCCTCTTGGCAATTGGGAACTTCTATTCTGCCCTCTTGGTAGTCTTAGAGATCTTCAGCCGATCTCATGTCTTCCTCACTACAGAGGTTTCTCCCATCCTCTGGTTCACACACCTGAACCATTTTCTCCTCTGGTCTGTTAAGGTTTTCAGCATGCCTCAACCATATTCTCAACAGCCTCTGCTATCTTTTGGCCACCAATTCCTGAATCGACCACTTTGCCTTTGTCTTCATGGGCCATTCATATACCCATCTCGACTTAGCATTATGTTGCATCCGCAGTGCTAGCTCATCCATCCTTGCCCTGATCTCAGCAAGTTCTTTATCCCTTGCAGCGTTCTCTAGTTGTTGATGGATCTTCTTCCCATCGCGTGCATGACCTTCAGTAGTCATTCTGCCCACTATCTATCTGTCCTCCTAACAGCTCTGTTGTTGTCACTCTGCAACCCTGAGTGCTTCCAGCCTTTTCTTACAGTCCTCCTGACTGTTTTCCTTGACTGTTGCCTACCTGCAACAATCACCATAGAGCATCTCCAGCACTCTGTTTTCTTTTCCTTGCTTCCTCTGCCTGAAATGTACAAACAGAGTCAAGCTCTGATACCACTTGACAGCGTAGCACCCCCTGCCTTAGCAGGTTCTGCGTGACCTCCCGGTCTAAGGATCATTCAAATTCCTCTTCTGAGCCGAAGCGGCTCTTTCAGATCCCTTTCAGAACCTCAGAATCCAATCCACAGGTCCTTCACCTCCACACGGCCTTCAAACACGACCATGATCCTTTCCCGAAATGGAATTTCGGGTTTCGGGACTCCTTGAGTCCTGATGTCGAGAGTCCTTGACTCTTCGATCTCCCGATCTCCGAAATACTGAAACGCCGAAATGGCGCTCACAGTAATTAGCCCCCTAGGCTATACCCTTAGTCCATATGACCTCCCCTCATATGACTACA
>SNQJ01S0065635.1:6588-21559 GCA_010110895.2 Picea sitchensis
TCTGAGAAGGGAAGCTTTGGAGGACCTCCAAGGCAGACATCGCACAAGGGGTTTGTGATAAATCCTCCACCACAGAGTAGTTCTGGGCGGCCCTTACATTTGGGTTATGAGAAGCTTTTTTAAATGCACCTTTGGGAATTCATGTCATTGTTTCTCCCAACGTATTCTCAATCTGTAGAGGAAGAGATGGGAGGTCATCTTATTTACCCTTCTCAAAAGTGCTTGGTTTACTATTGTCTTGCGCTCTAGCCGATATAAAAGCATCACTCCTAACCATTTATACTGATGCAGTAAGGACACTTCCACAACACCTCGTGCCCCCTGCTCAAAGGATTGATCAATCAGTTCCCCTTTGAGCCGAATTAGCTCCTCTGATTCCCTGTTGGACTCTTTGCTAAAAACCCGATCCACATGTCCTGCCTTTTCCCCATCACGACCTCTGCACGTGCCTGTGACCTTTCCCTGATTTAATTTTGGGTTTCGGGGTTTCGTGATCTCCGACATCAAGATTTCCTGTCCTCTCGAACTCCCAAACTCCGATTCATCGATGCGCTCCCTTCCAGCCTTAGCCCCTCCTGGATAAACTCCTAGCCCACGTGACCACTATCTCACAAGACCGTAGCCTTGTCTCTCATCGGGGTTTCAGACATCGCAATGCCAAAATGCCTGGACACTTTGTCCTCCAAATCCACAATATTCTGATTCCCGATTCTCCGACGTGACGTCAGCTAGGCCCCATAACAACGGATCTTTTCTCCTTATTGGGATTTCCTCTATCACGGTTTCGCCACTCGCGATATCAAGCAACTCACTTTGCCGACTCCTAACTCCCGATATGCCGACAGACGATTCTCTTTCAGGAAATCTCCCGAATACTCTGATCTCCTCCACACATCCTCCTATGATGGATGGTCCTGATTTCCTCTCGCGATTTCACAACTTCTGATGTCCCAGATGCCTCGTCTTCAGGACTCGCAAAATGTCGTATTTCGATGCACCATAATATCGAAGGGCGCTCAATCTCTGCCACATGTCTCCACAAACGGACGACTCAGATCTTTCCCGAGACTTTTACCATGGAGATTCTCGATCTCCTGTCCTCGAGACTCCCGATGGCCATGCCTCTCATTGGGAATTTCACCTCGGCTATTCCTGATGGTAAACCTCGTGCAGCTCTTGTCCAATCAAACAACTGACAGGATTTTTGAATGAGATACAACGACTCACGATCTCCCTCTTATGTGCGCTCCTCCTAATGCTCTCTGGATGTGGAATCTTCAACGACCTAGATTTCTTCGGCCGATCCGATGGCTGATGCTTCTCCTCCCGATCTGCTGTGCTTTCTTCCTGCACTTGGAAGAATTCCAAGTTCTCAAAGGCCTCAACCTTTGTCCTCTTTTTCCTCTGTGAACTCCTCACACTTTGAGCTTTGCCTGCATTCTCCACGACATTGTTCCTCCTGATATTTTCTCCTTTCGAATCATTGAAGGATTCTTTGACTTCTGCGCCTCTACAGAGTCTTCACACACACAGTGTTGTCTCTCCTGAGCTTCTCAAACACTCAAACCCCTAAGGTATTTTATCCTTCCTCCGTCTCCCACAGATGGAGAATGCTTGGATGCCCTCCTGGATATCCTTCTGCTCAAGAAACCTCTTGTTGAGTTCTATCAGGGTGTTCAACAACCCTGTGAAGATCCCTCAGTGGATTCTTCCTTCAGAATACTAGAACTCAAAGAGTTATCTTCTCTTGTGTCTGTCTGCACACCTACTCAATGCCCACCTAGCAGAGTATCTTCTCCCAGAACTTCTAGCAGTTCTATCCTCTGTGCACTCCTTGTACCTGCTCAATGCCTACTTAGCAGAGCTATCAAGAATCCTCAGTGATTCTGACTTCTTAAGAACTCACAACAAAGTTCTTCCCAATGCACCACTATGCATATGCTCAATGCCCACTTGGCAGAGCTTCAAAGAACTCCTCAAAGCTTATGTCTGCAACTATTTTCTTCTCCCACAGCCTTGCCTCCTGAGGTGTTCAACAACCTCACATGTATTTTTCCTGAGTTGTTGACTCTAGTTCTTGTGCCGCAGCACGTCTTTGTCTGAACCCGCAGAATTCAGAAATGCAACCTCTGTGCACGACTATCAGAACCCATAGTGTTCTATCACACCCTCCTGGTATGAAGCCTCAAAGACCTTCACCCGAAATCAAACCAACTCTTGCAAATGCAAACCTACAACATACATCTACAACACATAAAGAACACTCACAGACATTCATTCAACACAGAAATACATGCAGGAAAAATTGCTTCTATTTATATTAAAATGGAAAATGTTTGTTTGTACAAGGGGTTCCTAAGCATGACCTGTAACAAGGTCTCGGGTCTTCTCTTCTCTTCTGTTCTCTACTCGCATATTCTCTTCTATCCCCCTTACTACAAAATGAGATACGAAATCTCTTTTACCTGAGGGGGCTCTTCGAGCTCTTCCCTCCAATCTACCTACCCTATTCAATTGCATTGAATGGGTTGTCTAGTCCACTATCTGGATCTAAATATCATCCTTACAAACATTAAAGGCCTATCTTATCTACAGCCTGCGCAAAGGCACGACTCTATGGCTCAACAACCTAAGAAATTAAATTACATTCAATTCAGATTTTAAATGAGGTTGCGCACCTCTCTTCAATGCGCGATTTGAATTCGCTGACATGGTTGGCTGGCTGGCTGGCTGACGTGGAGAGATGCTCCTGCATCATACTCCTCAGCTGCAAAATTCATGAGCTCTTTCTCATGAGCTTCCCATCTCAGTTATGGTAATCCTCCTGGATCCCAAACAAATATATATAGTTGTTCATCCGCTCCATCTTCCTGCTGCTGCTTCTATGCTGTTGTTGCTTCTCTTCTGCCTAGCTTCTCCTGGATGACAGTTCCTGCTAACCCTAACATCAGATCTCTGATCTCCTTTATCACTTCGTCCAGCTGCTCCAATGGCTGGCTCTGTTCATGCAGTCTCCTCAGCTACAAACATTTTCGGCACATGGGTAGATCACTATGATCTCCCATGTTTTCTTCTTCATCTTCATCTGTGGCCTCAAGTTGCCACTCTGCTAGAGACTTCAGCTCTGCAGTCTCTTCCTAAATGAATTTTTGTTCAGTCACCTTCTCTGACAGCTCAACTTCTGTCAGTTCTCTTGCTGGTTCTGGATTGTTTAGCCAATCCTCCAGCATCTCTAGCTCCATCTCCCATGGAGTGATAAATCTGCTTGCCTTCTCTTTGGCTTCCTTTGCTTCTAGCTTCAGTGCTGCAACTTCTTTCTTTTCAGCTCCCTGGCCGAAATCATTGAGCCATTCCGCAGAACGCTCATTCTCTTTTCCTTCCTTTTGGGCAGCTTCAGATATCTGCTCCAATCCCTCTTTGACAGTCTCAACTAGCTATCCTTCTGTTGTTGTTGCACCTGCAACACAGATTTCCACCTCCTCTTGGGCAAGTGGTAGGAAACTTCCAATTCTTCCAATCATTAGAAGATCCTTCCGATCCTCCTCCTTTGTCAGTTGCACCTACTGATCCAAACTCATCTCCGAGATCATCTACTCTGTCAGCTCCTCGGGCTGATCAAAAATCACCTGCTCATCCCTGCCCACCTGGAAATATGGGATGTCTCTACTGTCCTCCTGGCAGTCGATGGAATCAACTAATTCCATCTCTGTTTCCTTTCCCACCTGGAAAATTGGAAACCTTTCACTGCCCTCCTGACAGTCTATGAGATCCCATAGTGAACTCATTTCATTGCCCACCTGGAAATGTGAAATTCCTTGGCTATCCTCATGACAGTATGTGAGATCTCGCAGTGATCTCAACTTGTTTCCCACCTGGAAATTGGGAGTTTCCTCTCTTCCCTCCTGGCAGTTCTTGAGATCCCCAGCTGATCCCAATTCACTGAGATTTCTCCTAGTTTCTGGTTCACATATATGAACCATTTCTTCTATTGGTCCATTGAGGTTTTCAGCATACCTCAACCATATTCTTAACAGCCTACATTGTCTTCTGACCATCAACTCCTTGACTGGCCATTTTATCTTCAGCTTCTTCATGGGCCATTCATATACCCATCTTGGATTTTCTTTCTGTCGCATCTGCAATTCGAGCTTTTCTATGTCTGCCCTTATTTCAGCGAGCTCTCTATCCATTTCTGCAAGCTTTTCTGCCTTGCTCTTCCTCCCATCATGCCTATGGTCTTCAGTAGCCATGACGTTTTCCCTGTCTGCTCTCCTAGAAAACCTGCTGCTGTCACTCCGCACTAAGAGTGTTTCCAGCTTCATCCTACAGTCCTCCTAACTTTTTACAGACTGTTTCCTACTTGCAAACAAATCCTTACAGAGTCTCCAACAACCTTGTCTTCCTTTACCTTCTCCCTCTGCTTGAAATATAAAAACAAAGTTCTAGCTCTGATACCACCTGATGCGTATCAGAGTGCTCTTTACCTCTTATGCCTCCCTTTCCTAAAATATATAGACAAGAATCAGGCTCTGATACCACTTGGTGCAGTGAGACACTTCTACAGCACCTCGCGCCCCCTGCTCACAGGATCGATCAATCAGTTCCACTTTGAGCTGAATTAGCTCCTCCGATTCCCTGATGGAATCTATGCTAAAAACCCGATCCACAGGTCCTGTTGTTTCCCCGTCACAGTATTTTCACGCGCCTGTGACCTTTCCCCAATTTAATTTCAGGTTTTGGGGTTTTGTGATCTCCGACATCAAGAGTTTATGTCCTCTCAAACTCTGATTTGCCGATGTGATCCCTTCCAGCCTTAGCCCCTCCTAGCTAAAATCCTGGCCCACATGACCACTATCTCACAAGACCACAACCTTGTCTCTCATCAGGGTTTCGGACATCGCAATGTCGAAATGCCTAGACACTTTGTCCTCGCAATCCCTGATATTCTGATTCTCGATTCTCCGACATGACGTTAGCTAGGCCCCACAACAACAGAGATTTTCTCCTTATCGGGATTTCCTCTATCGTGGTTTTGTCACTCGCGATATCAAGAAACTCACTTTTCCAACTCCTGACTCCCGATATGCCGACAGACGATTCTCTTTCAGGAAATCTCCTGAATACTCTGATCTCCTCCACACGTCCTCCTATGATGGACGGTTCTGATCGCCTCTCGCGATTTCACGACTTATGATGTTCCAGACGCCTCGTCTTTAGGACTCGCAAAATGTTGAATTCTGATGCACCAGAATATCGACGGGCACTCAATCTCCACCACGTGTCTCCACAAACGAACGGATCATATATTTCCCGGGAATTTTACCATGGAGATTCCCGATCTCCTGTCCTCGAGACTACCAATTTCACGAACGCCGATATCCCTATGGCCACGCCTCTCATCATGAATTTCACCTCGGCTATTCCCTATGGTAAACCTTGTGCAGCTCCTGTCCGATCCAACAATTGACGGGATTTCTGAACGAGAATCAATGGCTCACGATCTCCCTCTTCTGTGCGCTCCTCTTGATGCTCCATGGCTGTGAAATCTTCAATGATCTAGATTTCTTCGGCCGATCCGACGACTGATGCTACTCCTCCCGAGCTGGTGCGCTTTCTTCCTACATTTGGAAGAATTCCAAGTTATCAAGGGCCTCAACCTTTGCCCTCTTTTTCCTCTGCAAAATCCTCACACTTTGAGCTTCGCCTGCATTCTCCACGAAGCTGTTCCTCCTGAGATTTTCTCCTTTCGAATCCTTGAAGGATTCTTTGACTTCTCCGCCTCTGTAGAGTCTTCACACACACACACAGTGTTGTCTCTCCTGAGCTTCTCAAACACTCAGACCCCTAAGGGATTTTATCCTTCTTCCTTCTCCCAGAGATGGAGAATGCTTGGATGCCCTCCTGGCTATCCTTCTGCTCAAGCAACCTCTTGCCGAGTTCTATCAGGGTGTTCAACAACCCTGTGAAGATCCCTCAGTGAATTCTTCCTTCAGAATACCATAACTCAAATATTTCTCTTCTCCTATGCCTGTCTACACACCTACTCAATGCCCACCTGGCAGAGTATCTTCTCCTAGAACTTCCAACAGTTCTATCCTCTGTGCACTCCTTGCACCTGCTCAATGCCCACTTAGAAGAGCTATCAAGAATCCTCAGTGATTATGACTTCTTAAGAACTCACAACAGAGTTATTCCCAATGCACCACTGTGCATATGCTCAATACCCACTTGGCAGAGCTTCACAGAACTCCTCAGAGCTTCTGTCTGCAACTATGTTCTTCTCCCACAACCTTGCCTCCTGAGGTGTTCAACAACCTCACAGGTCTTTTTCCTGAGTTGTTGACTCTAGTTCTTGTGCCACAACACATATTTGTCTGAACCCGCAGAATTTAGAAGTGAAACCTCTATGCACGGCTATCAAAACCCATAGTGTTTTGTCACACCCTCCTGGTATGAAGCCTCAAAGACCTTCACCCGAAATCAAACCAACTCCTGCAAATGCAAACCTACAACATACATCTACAACACATAAAGAACACTCACAAACATTCATTCAACACAGAAATACATGCAGAAAAAACTGTTTATGTTTATATTAAAATGGCAAATACCTGTTTGTACAAGGTGTTCCTGAGCACAACCTATAACAAGGTCTTGGCTCTTCTCTTCTCTTCTGCTCTCTACTCGCAGATTCTCTTCTATCTCCCTTACTACAAAATGAGATACGAAATCTCTTTTACCTGAGGGGGATCTTCAAGCTCTTCCTTCCAATCTACCTACCTTATTCAATTGCATTGAATGGGTTGTCTAGTCCACTATTTGGATCTAGATCTCAGCCTTATAAACATTAAAGGCCGATCTTATCTACAGCCTGTGCAAAGGCACGACAATATGGCTCAACAGCCTAAGCAATTAAATTACATTCAATTTAGATTTTAAATGAGGCCGCGCCTCTCTCTTCAACGCGTGATTTGAATTCGCTGACGTGGATGGCTGGCTGGCTGGCTGACGTGGAGAGATGCTCCTGCATCATACTCCTCAGTTGAAAAATTCATGAGCTCCTGCTCATGAGCTTCCCATCTTAGTTATGGTAATCCTCCTAGATCCCAAACAAATATCTGGAGCTGTTCATCTGCTACATCTTCCTATTGCTGCTTTTTCGTTGTTGTTGCTTCTCTTCTACCCAGCTTCTCCTGGCTGACAGTCCTATTGACCCTAACATCATCTCTCTAATCTCCTTGATCACTTCATCCAAGTTCTCCAATGGCTAGATCTGTTCATGTAGTCTCCTCAGCTACAAAAATTTTCGACACATGGGTAGATCACTGTGATCTCCCATGTTTTCTTCTTCATCTTCATCTGTGGACTCAAGTTGCCACTCTGCTGCAGACTTCAACTCTCCAGTCTCTTCCTGACTAACTTTCTGTTTAGTCACCTTCTCTGACAACTCAACTTCTGTTAGTTCTATTGCTGGTTCTAGATTGTTCAGCCAATCCTCCAACATCTCTAGCTCCATCTCCCATGGAGTGATAAATCTGCCTGCCTTCTCTTTGGCTTCCCTTACTGCTAGATTCAGTGTTGCAGCTTCTTTCTTTTCAGCTCCCTGGCCGAAATCATTGAGCCATTCCTTAGAACGCTCATTCTCTTTTCCTTCTTTTTGGGTAGCTTCAGATATCTACTCCAATCCCTCTTTGACAGTCTCAGCTGGCTGTCCTTCTGTTGTTGCTGCACCTGCAACACAGATTTCCGCCTCCTCTTGGGCAAGTGGTAGGAAAATTCCAATTCCTCCAATCATTAGAAGATCCCTCATATCCTCCTTTTTTAGTTGCACTTGCTGATCCAAACTCATCTCCGAGCTCATTTGCTCCATCAACTCCTCGGGCTAATCAAAACTCACCTGCTCATCCCTGCCCACCTGGAAAACTGGAAACCTTTTACTTCCCTCCCGACAGTCTGTGAGATCCTGCAGTGACCTCATTTCATTTCCCACCTGGCAATGTGAAATTCCTTGGCTGTCCTCATGACAGTCTCTGAGATCCCGCAGTGATCTCAACTCGTTGCCCACCTGGAAATTAGGAATTTCCTCTTTTCCCTCCTGGCAGTTCTTGAGATCCCCAGCTGATCCCAATTCACTGAGATTTCTCCCAGTTTCTGGTTCACATATCTGAACCATTTCTTCTTCTAGTCCATTGAGGTTTTCAGCATACCTCAACCATCTTCTTAACAACCTATGCTGTCTTTTGACCATCAACTCCTTGACTGGCCATTTTATCTTTGGCTTCTTCATGGGCCATTCATATACCCATATCGGCTTTGCTTTCTGTCGCATCTGCAATTCGAGCTTTTCTATGTATGCCCTTATTTCAGTGAGCTCTCTATCCATTTCTGCAAGCTTTTCTTCCTTGCTCTTCCTCCCAGCATGCCTATGGTCTTCAGTAGCCATGGCGCTATCCCTGTCTACTCTCCTAGCAAACCTATTGCTGTCACTCCGCACTAAGAGTGTTTCCAGCTTCATCCTACAGTCCTCCTGACTGTTTATGGGATGTTGCCTACCTGCAAAAAAATCCTTACAAAGTCTCCAGCAACCCTGTCTTCCTTTACCTTCTCCCTCTTCTTGAAATTTACAAACAAAGTTCTAGCTCTGATTCCACCTGATGCGTATCATAGTGCTCTTTACCTCTTATTCCTCCCTTGCCTGAAATATACAGACAAGAATCATGCTCTGATACCACTTGGTGCAGTGAGACACTTCCACAAGACCTCACACCCCCTGCTCACAGGATCGATCAATCAGTTCCCCTTTGAGCCGAATTATCTCCTCCGATTCCCTACTGGAATCTCTCCTAAAAACCCGATCCACAGGTCCTACCTTTTACCCGTCATGGCCTCTGCACGCGCCTATGACCTTTCCCCAATTTAATTTCGGTTTTTAGGGTTTCGTGATCTCCAACATCAAGAGTTCCTGTCCTCTCAAACTCCCAAACTCCAATTCACCGATGCGCTCCCTTCCGGCCTTAGCCCCTCCTGGCTAAACTCTTGGCCCATGTGACCACTATCTCACAAGACCGCAACCTTGTCTCTCATCGGGGTTTCGGACATCGCAATGCCGAAATGCCTGGACACTTTGTCCTCGAAATCCCCTATATTCCGAATCCCAATTCTCCAACGTGACGTTAGCTAGGCCCCACAACAACACAGATTTTCTCCTTATCGGGATTTCCTCTATCATGGTTTCGCCACTTGCGATATCAAGAAACTGACTTTTCCGACTCCCGACTCCCGATATGCCGACAGATGATTCTCTTTCGGGAAATATCCCGAATACTCTGATCTCCTCCATGTGTCCTCCTATGATGGACGGTCCTGATCGCCTCTCGTGATTTCACGACTTCTGATGTCCCAGACACCTCGTCTTCATGACTCGCGAAATGTCGAATTCCGATGCGCCAGAATATCTACAGGTGCTCAATCTCCACCACGTGTCTCCACAAACGGATGACTCGGATATTTCCTGGGACTTTTACCATGGAGATTCCTGATCTCCTGTTCTTGAGACTCCCGATTTCACGAACATCGATATCCCTATGGCCACGCCTCTCATCAGGAATTTCACCTCGGTTATTCTCGATGGTAAACCTCGTGCAGCTTATGTCCGACCTAACAGCTGACGGGATTTTTGAATGAGATCCAATGGCTCACGATATCCCTCTTCTGTGTGCTCCTCCTGATGCTCTCTAGACGTGAAATCTTCAACGGTCCAGATTTCTTCGGTCGATCCGACGGCTGATGTTGCTCCTCCCGAGCTGCTACACTTTCTTCCTGCACTTGGAAGAATTCCAAGTTCTCAAAGGCCTCAACCTTTGTCCTCTTTTTCCTCTGCGAACTCCTCACACTTTGAGCTTCGCTTGCGTTATCCACAACATTGTTCCTCCTGATCTTTTCTCCTTTCGAATCCTTGAAGGATTCTTTGACTTCTGTGCCTCTGCAGAGTCTTCACCCACACACAGTGTTGTCTCTCCTGAGCTTCTCAAACACTCACACCCCTAATGGATATTATCCTTCTTCCTTCTCCCACAGATGGAGAATGCTTGGATGCCCTCCTAGCTATCCTTCTTCTCAAGCAACCTCTTGCTGAGTTCTATCAGGGTGTTCATCAACCCTGTGAAGATCCCTCAGTGGATTCTTCCTTGAGAATACCAGAACTCAAAGATTTCTCTTCTCCTGTGCCTGTCTGCACACCTACTCAATGCCCACCTAGCAGAGTATCTTCTCCCAGAACTTCCAATAGTTTTGTCCTCTGTGCACTCCTTGCACCTGCTCAATGCCCACTTAATAGAGCTGTCAAGAATCCTCAGTGATTCTGATTTCTTAAGAACTCACAGCAGAGTTCTTCCCAATGCACCACTGTGCATATGCTCAATGCCCACTTGGTAGAGTTTCACAAAACTCCTCATAGCTTCTGTCTACAACTATGTTCTTCTCCCATAGCCTTGCCTCCTGAGGTGTTCAAAAACCTCACATGTCTTTTTCCTGAGTTGTTGACTCCAGTTCTTGTGCCGCAACATGTCTTTGTCTAAACTCGCAGAATTCAGAAGTGCAACCTCTGTGCACGACTATCAGAACCCACAGTGTTCTGTCACACCCTCCTGGTATGAAGCCTCAAAGACCTTCACCCGAAATCAAACCAACTCCTGCAAATGAAAACCTACAACATACATCTACAACACATAAAGAACACTCACAGACATTCATTCAACACAGAAATACATGCAGGAAAAACTACTTCTATTTATATTAAAATGGAAAATGCCTGTTTGTACAAGGTGTTCCTGAGCACGACCTGTAACAAGGTCTCAGCTCTTCTCTTCTCTTCTTCTCTCTACTCACAGATTCTCTTCTATCCCCCTTACTACAAAATGAAATACAAAATCTCTTTTACCTGAGGGGGCTCTTTGAGCTCTTCTCTCCAATCTACCTACCCTATTCAAATGCATTGAATGGGTTGTCTAGTCCACTATCTGGATCTAGATCTTATCCTTACAAAAATTAAAGGCCGATCTTATCTACAGCCTGCGCAAAGGCACAACTCTATGGCTCAACAACCTAAGAAATTAAATTACATTCAATTCATATTTTAAATGAGGTTTCGCCTCTCTCTTCAACGTGCAATTTGAATTCGCTGACGTGGCTGGCTGGCTGGTTGGCTGACATGGAGAGATGCTCTTGCATCATATACATTCGTGGAGGTGGGGTTGTTTGGAGGTGGACAGGGTTCTTGGCTTCCCCCTTCCATGCTTGCAGAGGCTTGGGTTAGATTTTGTCCATCTTGAAATGGATTGGTTAACACAACAGGTTGTTGCTGCGTCACACACTTTTGGGCTTCTGGAAGTCGAGGACATAGATGGGTTGGGTGGTCTTTAGCGCACAAGTTGCGTGGATACCTCACCTTCTGTTTCTCAGTGTTGTCCCTGCCAGCATTATCGGTGGGTTTTTTATCCCCTTTACCCTTCTTTCATTGTTTTTTCTTTCCTTTAGGCTGTTGGGTGGCCTTTGGGTTAGTCGACTGCACTGTGTGTACCTCCGAGATTTTGGTAGGGGGAGTAGCCAAAGTAGTGGTTTAGCTGGCCACTGTGTGTTGTATAGATAACTGCTGCAACTACTTCATCAATTTCTCAATTGGTTTTGTTTGTGCCGAACCAACAATACCATTGGCATGTTGTCTGACTCTCTATCTAGTTTTATCTAGTATTGAGCGTGGTGCATCTGGAAAGATGTTGTATAATAAAATGGACTGAGAATATATCAGCTCAAATAGTTGAGCTCTCATGATTTCATATTCTTCGTAGAATACACCTGATGTTGCGACGTCTTTAGATAACTGGAGGACCAAAGACTTAAGGAACCACTCAAGCAGGAATGCGGGTTGGATTGGAACCTTAATGAGACTCTTCCAACGTCTCCATTCTCGAATGTGATCAGAGATATGGTCCACTGTCATCTGCTTGAAATTGGCTAGCAACTCTGTGCCAGTGTCGTATCTCACAGGTAACTAAAAATGGTTTAGGAAAGCCATTGCTAGCTCACCGAAGGAAGAGTATCTTGAGTGATTGAGCTCAATGTACCATTTTGCAGCACTCCCAATGAGAGTACGTTCAAAAAATTGCAACTGTACGGAGTCATCTTTCAATGAGTTAGATGAGCACCAAAGATGAAAGGTAGTCACATGATCTCCTGGATCTTCGTTAGGCTTGGCTTCAAACTTTGGAATGTTCGAAGGCAACTTCGTCGGCATAGGAGACCAATGCGGATCATGAAAAATGGGGTCATTCAACAACCTTGTCAAATCAGGCAAGTGCAAAGTCGCCAGTAAGGGTAGTTTGGGTTGTTGGTGATAGCCTGGGAAAACGAGGCCTAGAGTTTGACTGGCACTAGGTTGCCAAGAAAAATTTGTCTGATGACCTAGATTTTGGTAGAAACCATGGCCTTGGCCAGCGTATGGATTTTGCATATGTGGAGACATCATCGGCTGATTTCCCAAATAGGACATAGATGGTTGGGCATGCATTGCATTCGAAGGACTTTGGGAAGGGTTGCCCAATGCTGGTCCCATGGGGATATGCATAGTATTTTGTCTGGGGTTCCATTGATTGTGGAAAGAATTACCCCAAATCGGCATTCTGGACGAGGGAACGGATCCCTGCCAAGAATTCCAAGGCCCTGCTACAGAAGAAGTTCCTAGGTTTTCCCCCTGTGCAGGAATAGTACCCTGCATAGGAGTAGATTGTCCAAAACTGGGTTTGCCCCTAGTCGGAAAGGCGACTGACGAGAATGCATTGTTACCAAACGTTACGGCCAAAGAAAATGGTGTCGAACCTACCGGCATATTATGCGAAGGTGTTCCTTGACTCCCTGCTCCAAATAAACTATGGTATGTAGGTTTCCCAACAAATTGTTGATGCGAGCCACAGAGTGAAGGGGACAAAGGAGGGATATGACCTCTTCTGTAAGGGAAAGAATTAAAAGGAGTAGGAGTGCCCCCCATGTGACCTTGCAGAGGAGCACTAGAGCTCCCTGCCCCCAAACCTAAAGTCTGTAAAGTGGAGTAGGAAAGTACATGACTTGTACCCGAACTAGGCATCCTGTATGAGAACGAAGGGCCTATCACACTTGGTGTGAAAGGGGTTGTGGCCACCGCCAAAGACAGGATTGGACCACTATGTGATGTAGAAGTGGTCGAGACCATGGTGGCTTGGACTAATGATGGTGAGTTAGGAGGTGAAGTGGTGACGACCGTAGAGGGAATTGAAGAATTCCCAGAAGAAGTAACAACATTTGTTTCCATTGTTCTATGCAACATTGTTTGGCGCTCGTAAAATTGAATTGGTACGATGAAAGGTTCCAAGAACTTAGTGGTTGGGGTTTCAACCAGGCCAAGAGCATTTTCTTCAAGGTCCAAAATGATCGATTCCTCTAGGTGTTGGTTAGGCACAATTGCTTGTAACCCAGTCGCTTCAAAAGACCCTTGTTGGTCTAGCTCTCACCTTAATGGTGGCAGGGGTGGCGCCAGTGTAACCGACAGCAGGCTAAGAAGCCTTCGTGATCGATGGAGCTCATAATCCTCCACTGTGTGAGAAGATCAAATATTCTCTAGGGTAGTCTAAACATTTAAAAGTAACACACACTAAAAAAAGTCCCTAGAAGATAAGATAGGCAAACACTAAATTAATTGGAAGAACAGTTACAACAACCAACACTAGAGAAAATTACCGGTGCAAGTGCAACTCGAACACAGAAGCACCCTCCAGGTATACTCTGTAAAGCGTGGCCCGATGTCTATCCTAGGTACCGCGGTATACCCCCACAGTCACCTGTGTATGTCCCTTAAAAAGATAGGCCACTAGGTTGCCAGAGCACGAACAGTCACCAGGCAGGTACAGTCAAAAGTCGGGTAGACCACAATGAGTAGGGTATCGAGCCCAAAACCTGTCAAGGGTATCGAAAGAAAGTGGTCCAGAAGAAAACTGAGGACCTCGAATGGATTCGAGACCCACGAAGCCCCATGGAAAATGCAATGAAAAAAATCCCAAAACAAGCCCTCTATATGTGTTCTCCACTACGATTGGTCCAACTTTGGAGGGGTTATCTCTGCTACCTTTCCACACGCGACCTCGTGTTTATCCCCTGTGTTAGAGGGGGGTCCTGGATAACTTTCATGATACTGGACTTAGACACTCCCTAACTCAGACTCTAATGTTTGATTTTAAAAGGCCTTGAAGAGTTTCCTCTCTAACCTAATCCAAGGCCCTAATCCTAAACTAGTTGGTTAACCCTATAAACATAAAAGTCTAATAAATTTTAGATTTAACGTTAATTTTATGGCTTTTGTTATCACTGAAATTTTGTCCGCACATGGTTACAAGAAATCAGCATCGTCAAATAGTAATGAAGTCATTCATGAACCTGAATTAATACCACAGCATTCAAAAAGGTCAAAAAACTATACAAAGTAGTGAAAGATTGAAGAGCGCTTTGCAGACATTGGGAGTGCGCGTACATGCGTGGAATAGGAATGTAGAAATCGCACAAATGCGCATGATGCATGACTGTTAGCGCAAAAATCCGCGCACCTACTAAACGACGCATTTATGAAAGTGGTCGGCCTCCCAATCACTTATGGTTAAGCTCCCAAGACGATTTGACCCTCAAATCTGGGCTGGATCTGACTGGTGGGTTGGTCAAAGACCTAATAATGCCCTAAATGGCCTCTTTTCACACTACAAAGCAGTTACACAATAATCCAATGCAATGCTATAAAAATCCATGAATGTACCTCATTTTCTCAAGGAATTCAAAGTAATGTTATGTTGCCTATATTGTTTTAAGGACTCCATCCTTGACAAGAACACTTTGGGCACCATTACATTAGACAATCCATCTCACCATTGAGTGGATTTGTAAAGAGTTCTTTCAT
>SNQJ01S0065635.1:23126-42306 GCA_010110895.2 Picea sitchensis
ACCTGAATTACGGAATTTGATCCCCCTTAATCAAACTCCCACAACACCCACCACTACTGCTAGTCCCACCACTACCACCCACCCTTCCAGTAGTAAAGGGTTGAGGACCAAATATTCTTGTGATATCAGTTTAGAGTATGTCCATTACACCCATCATTTCCCCGCACTGCCATGGTTTCGGTAGACATTAGCCGCACTGCGCATGACCTTCCAGAACAACCCCAGCCCTGCTATGTCCTCCTCAACAAATATCATTGGAATTCGTTATGTCACCACTTCAGTCAATGAATGTATGAGACGCCCTTTCTCTCTCTGTGATTCATTAGCTCATTTTACATACCAGTGTCCTATGATCCTTGAATACAGGCAACGTCAATTGGCCCTGCTTCACCGACCTGCAAAGGTGATAATGGACATTACCTCGTCATTAGAGGATCTTCATGTCATTTCTCCCGAGCCTGAGGCACTCCCAACACCTCCGTGGTTCTTAGATGGCATATCTGAGGATTTACCCCCCAACCCTCCCAACTCTCCAGCTCATTTCCCTATGGACACTCTCCACCCAACCACCATGGGTACCCCTCAGTACTTCAATATATGGTTTATGTCGAGTGAACCCTCACCATCTCCTAGCATTGTTCCCCTTGCTTCTTCATCACGGGGCAACCACACCGTCATCGAAATCACTCCTCACGACCCATTATATTCCCAGTGTTTCCAATACGACAAGGAAATACTGGAAGAGATAAACCACCCAGACTCTCCCTAGGATGAGCTACATCACTGCGCACTCTTCTCTCCACAGGAATCTCCCATTCCTCCTAACCAAAACCCCATTTACGCAATCAAAACCAAAGATTTTATACCATCAGGGCCTATCGATTGGTTCAATAATCCCATTCTTTCTCCTGATGTGTTCAAAGAAGGAAATATGGCCAACATTTCCCCCACCATCAAAATCGACATTTCCATTAAAAATGGCACCGTCGAAGAAATCACCATTGGAGTTGCTTGCACTCCTCAGGTAATCGCCGCATATAAATCCCTCTTCCTGGAATATAGGGATATTTTCACCTGGTCATACATGGAAATGCCTGGCCTCGATCCCTCTATTGTCTAACATCGCATCGACACCTGGCCTGAGATCACACCAATTCGCCAAAAACAACGACTGCTACACCCATCCAAATCCGTGGCTATCAAAGCCGAAATTGACAAATTATGCACTGTCGGGTTTATTTACCCCATCGCTTATACCTCATGGGTTTCCAACCATGTACCCGTCGAAAAAAAACAGGGCATTATCCATGTTTGCACAGACTTTCACGATCTCAATAGCGCATGTCCCAAAGACAACTTTCCAACGCCTTTCAACGATCAAATCATCGACGACTGCACCGACCACAAGGCTCTCTCCATTATGGACGGATTCTCTGGCTATAACCAAATTCAAATCCACCCAGCCGATCAATATAAAACTGCATTCACTACCCCGTGGGGTAATTTTGCATATCGTGTCATGCCTTTCGGCTTAAAAAATGCCGGCGCAACCTTCCAGCGGGTGATGACATACATCTTTCATGATCTGGCTAATATCATCCTTGCCTACTTGGACGACCTCACAGCTCGATCCAAGAAACACACCCAACATCTTGATGATTTATGAATCATCTTTCAACGGTGTCATCAATACAACGTCCACTTGAATCCTCTCAAGTGCGTGTTCTGTGTCACAGCAGGGCACCTCCTTGGTTTTATTGTTTCCCAAAGCGGTATTACTATATACCCCCTCAAAGTCCAAGCTATCACCGAAATTCCACATCCCCGGAATTTACGACAACTTCAGAGTCTATAGGGCAAAGCTAACTTTCTTAGATGATTTTTCCCAGATTACGCCATACGCGCACACGGTTTCCTCCGCTTACTACGTCATGCCATCCCTTTTCACTGGGATGACCATGCCCAACAATCATTTGACGATCTTAAAGTAGCGCTTTCAAATGCACCTTTAATTAGTGCACCTGACTATAATCGCGATTACATCCTCTACGTATCAGTATCAACTGTATCAGTAGTCGGCGTCCTCATCCAGCTCGGAGATGAAAATCGTGAACATGTCATTTATTATGTTAGTAAGAACCTCTCGGGACCACCCTTGAAGTATAAACATGAAGAGAAACTTGCTCTTGCAGTTGTCCCCGTAGTCTAGAAACTGCGCCATTACATTCTACTTTGCACCACAAAGGTCATCGTAGATTCCAACCCTATGCAGTACTTGCTCAGCTGCCGGCAAGTTAACAACAAATTCACTCGATGGATTGTTATCCTTCAGGAGTACGACCTCGAGTTCTCAACACCTAAGAGTAAGAAGGCCCTCATTCTCGCCGAACTTGTCACGACCCTCCCCTCTGACACCACCGATGCCCCCGTCAACACTGACTTTCTAGAAGAACATCTCTTTTACATTAATTTGGATGATCCTTGGTATGGCGACCTCCTCGTCTACCTCCGAACTCAAAATTTCGGTAACCACCTTTCACGAGATCATCATTGACATATTCGCCATCAGGCCCCCCATTACCTTCTCATCAGAGACATCCTATACCGATGGGACGTCGACACCATTCTTCGTCGATGCCTAACTATTGACGAGGTCGATAGAGTCTTAAACGACTGCCACAGCGGTGCATGTGGGGGCCATCTTTCGGGTATATCCACTGCTCAAAAGATTATCCGAGCCGGTTACTTTTGGCCTACCTTGTTTCATGATTACATTCATGAAGTGAAATGATGTGAGCAATGTTAGCTCTACGCCAACAAAGCCCGAGCTCCCCCCGCTCTTCTTCACCCTATCATAACTGCCGGCCCTTTTTGTAAATGGGGCATCGACTTTATGACTTGTAATCCCCCCTCTAGCAATGGCCACAAATACATCGTTGTTTTCGTTGATTACTTCATCAAATGGGCCGAAGCTATGCCCACTTCCAACAACAGCGCTGACACTACAACGAATTTTTTCTTTAACCACGTCATATCCCGCTTTGGAGTACCCCTCCAACTCATTTTGGATCATGGAAAACACTTCGAGAATGAGATCTTCGTCGAACTCTCATCTTGGTTAGGATTCTCTCATGATTTTTCTTCACCATATTACCCTCAGTCTAATGGACAGGTCGAGGCTGTTAACAAAGTCCTTAAAACCATGTTACAACGCATGGTTAATAAACATAAAACCAATTGGCATCATATGTTATTTTCTGCACTATGGGCTTATCGAACGGCTATGAATACTGCTACCGGTTTCACACCATTCCATTTAGTCCATGGGGTCGAGGCAACTCTTCCCATCGAGTGCAAAATTCCCACCTTACGCACCGCAATTGAGCTATTACTTGACACTGCTCCAATGGAACAGCTCTTGCTGAACTTGGAGTCTCTGGATGAAGATCGTTGATCTTCCTTACAGAACAACGAGGCAGCTAAAAAATGATCCAAGGCTACCTTTGATCGCCATGTCAACCTTCGATCATTCCACGAAGGCAACCTCATCCTGGCTTATGATATCACTCATGATACCTTTGGCCACGACAAATTCGAATCACTTTGGCATGGCCCTTACATTATCCAACATTGCCTCACCAAAGGTGCATACATCCTGTCCTCCCCCGAAGGCCTCTCTCTCAAGGAACCCGTCAATGGGTTGTATCTTAAGAAATTTTATTCTTAAAAGTAGTCATTCTACTTTAGGTTATTTCTTTTTCTAGCCTTTTTAATATTTTTTTCCTCCCCTCTCGTCTAAACTATCCTTTGTTCTATTGACAGATGCTTCCTCCACCAGCCTACCACATCGATTACGCTGACGGCGCCAGCCGTTGGATACAAAATCTCACTTCGTTTGCTTGGGCTCTTTACACCCCCTCACATGAAATTCTCCATTCAAGCGACATATGTTTGGGGTCAGCAACCAACAACCAAGCCGAATACACTGTTGTCATTGGCCTCCTGGCTGACGCCCAACATCATCATATTCGTCACCTTTGTGTCTTCTTCGACTCTCAACTAGTCGTTCTCCAGCTCAACAATGTGTACCATGTCCGTGATCCTTGTCTCGACATTTTGATTCCATTACATTTACACATATTCCAAGACAATTGAATCAAATCACAGATAACCTAGCTAATATTGTGTTAGACTGGCATATATCACATCAAGCTACCTCTACACATACATAAAAATATCACAAATCCTGTCACAACATATATATAGAATAGACATCATCAAACCATTAACCAAAAACATGTAAACACCACATAGATCTCCAAAATCATACTCATGTATATATATAGGTATACAGTGTCATCTGAATGTTTACATACAAAAAATACACATATCCCTAGGCCAATACAACACCTCGGTACAAAATGGTCTCACTAGCGTATATACACCAAAATACATATTTACATCAAAGAACCACTCACGGTGCCTCTAAAGCACCACCACCTGCCCCTCCCTCAGGCGGTGGCGTCCCACCAACACCTGCCCCGGGAGGTGGTGGCCCACCCCCTACAGGCCCCTCCTGCCCTGGTGGCAGTCGTCCGCTCGTCATCGCCGCAACCACTGCTGCTCGTCCCACGATGGCCCTCCATGGCGGCGGAATACCCACACACTACTCCAGGAACGTCTCATCCTGGATACGAGACCATAGGCCCTCAGGCACATCCTATAATATTGTCTCTAGCCGATGGCGTATATCCTCAAATTCCACTCTAGCAGTCGTCGGAGGAGCGTGTGATGGTCCAACACCAGGGTCATCAAATAATGTAAGAAAAAATCATAAAGAAAAACAATCTGAGATAAGACTGTAAACAACCAAGACTCAGAATGAATTCTAGAAAACCCCTGAGAATGTCTGATTCTGACAGGGAAGAGGATGACTGCTTCAAAAATTCTCTGGGCTCTACACACCACTGCTACTTCTTTAGCTAGCGTTCACATGCAGGTTGTAAGAGAGTACGACACGGGTACATGCATTCAAACTCGCAGATTCTGCTGGGCATTTTGGCATGCCCGCTTTGCCCTGTGTCTGTCTCTTCTTTCTCCTCCGCCGCTCATGATGATAGCGCCTTTCCTCCTCGCATTTCATTGAAAGACCACATCCAAATTGAAATGTCCTCTGCTCAATACATTGTTCAACAATGTATTGCTGCAACTGGTTGCACAAATCTCTATAATTCATTGAAGAACTCATATACCATGTGAAAACTGAAAAATCTAGCCACATAATATGAAACACCCTCCAAAGTTTCTCGAAATTTATCTAGGTCTGTTGAAACTAGGTGCTTTGTATTGTGTAAATTTATGCCAGATATGTGGTCTGTGGAGCTTGTTGTAGGGTGAAATAAAGTTCATGCTGGAAGAAATGGTAAAATTGTCTGGCGGAAAACTCCATGGTTGGGATCTCATGCTGCAAAAGGTCTAGCACGGCCTCTTCACCATGCCATTTAGGGTTTAGATCCTCGAACAATTGCAAAGAGGTTTTTTAATGCTTGCTGTGTAGGGGAGAAAGGGATTGGAGAAGAATATTTCTTTATTTTGAAGCTTGCAGCCAGTCTTGCTGCTTTAGCAAAGCGTAATGATGGCTCTGCATAAATCATTTGGCATGCTCTTTTTGGCTATTTCAATCAAAAGATTGGTTTTCTTGTATATGTGGAAGATTCTCACCGTACTTGGATTGAATCTACTGGAAATGATGTTGTGTATTGGGAAACGACCAAAGAAACCACAATTTATCATTACAAACATGTTGATGATGTGATGATTGCTCATTCAGGTCTTGATGCATCTTATTTACTTGCAGGATGTGGAGCAGATGAACTTATTGATCTCATCATGCAATGTGTGCTTGATCTTGGTGACAAGATCATTGATTTCCCACCCACATTTACTATGTATGAGTTCGTTGCTGGTGTGAATGGGGAAACTGTGATAAAGGTTCCAAGACTATCTTATTTCAGTTTGGATGTTTTCTGGTATTATTGAAACTGTGAAGAAAGAGAAGCCAAAATGCATCTTCTTAACTTCTCCAAACAATCCATATGGTAGCATTATTAACAATGATACCCTGGGGTACTTCATAGGAAGGACTTACTTGTTTCTAACAGCGCTTGGAATTCATAATGAGCGTCTACATTTCAGGCAACATTTACAGAACGAAATGGCTCATTATGCAGCAGACTGTTGGGATGCAGAAATAGAGTGTTCTTATGGATGGGTTGAATGTGTTGGTCTTGCAGATAGATATGCTTATGACTTTAAGGCACACACCAAAAAAGTGTCGTGCCTCTTGTGGCTCATGAAACATATCCAAAACCCAGGGAGGTAGCGAAATTAGTTATAACTCCAGCAAAGAAAGAGTTGGGGCTGGCATTTAAGAAGAACCAGGAGATGATTGTTGAAGCTTTAGAGGCCATGAGTGAAGCAGAAGCTATGGAACTTAAAGCTCATTTGGAGTCTGAAGGGAAGGCACCATTTCAAGTTTGCACACTTGGCCAAACTGTCACTCTTACAAAGGACATGGTCTCTATATCTAAAGAAATAAAATAAAAAAAGAACCAGAGAGTTTTCACACTTTCTGTGATTGAGCCATCGTTTGGTGTTGGTAGAATAATTTACTGCTTGTATGAGCACTTCTTTTATACATGACCAAGAAAGGCTGGGGATGAATAATACAACGTTTTCAGTTTCTCACCATTATTAGCACCAATAAAATGCACAGTGTTCCGTTTGGTGCAAAATGAGAAATACGAGGTAACAACTCAACTTATTTCAAAGTCATTAACTGGAGCAGGTATATCCCACAAGATAGATATAACAGGCACCTCCTTTGGCAAGAGATATGCAAGAACGGATGAGTTAGGTGTGCCATTTTCGATAACGGTTGACTCAGAAACATCAGTAACCATTAGAGAGAGAGAATCAAAAGAGTAAATACGAGTTTCAGTGGAAGAGATGGTAGAGCATCATTGTTTTGAAGCATCGTTTCAAATGCAGCTAGAAGTCAAGGGAATGTGGCTGTAATTAAATAACTATCTAGATCCTCATATCAACCAATTATCCAGCTTTCTAGGCGCAGATCATCATCAGGTGGCGAATTTGTTCAATGTTTTGGACATTAGCAGAGCACAAGTGGCAGTTTAATTTCATGAATGACAAATGGAGAAATATCCCAGCGTTTAGGCATAGTTGAAACATATGGCAGACAAGGAATTTAGTTTTAGGGAACACATGGCAAAGGTTATGGCACTGATCCTCCAACTGGCAGCATACCTCAAACAACCTCAGGCATTTGACTGTTGCTGCATTTATTTATTGTGATGCTGTTAAATTCCATTCTCCATCAAACCTTAAACAAACTCCAGATGTTCAAACAACATTTTCCAAATCGACTTTCCTTGGATTTGTTATTTTGTTTGTTTTAGAAACAGTCTACATGTGTCAATATTTGTAACTTCTTTTCTATTTTTAGATAGCAGAGTTATGAGCTCAAGTGGGGAGGATTGAGAGATTTTTATTATTTATACACATGTAAAAGGCAAAGCAGGGGTTCGACTGGGCTGAATAAGAGAGGTTTCGACTTGTGGAGTGTTTTTCCATTTGGCTGGACCTATGAGAGGTGTTTTATTGTGCTGGACTGTGGGTTGTGCTTGGCCAGAACATTTTTTGTAATTATTAAATGATCAATCAGTGATGGACATGCTTTTTTTTTACAGGATTCCTGTGCGGATGTGTTGGTGGCGTTCTTTCTCTGTTGAGTACTTTCTTTTCATCTTTTCATTTGTTGTAAATTATTATTATTAGAAGAAGAGTAACGGAGCATAATTTATTAGCAAATACTCTGCATCTGATCTTGTGATAATCTTTATGTTTTCTTCTGAAAGCCCGGTCTAGGAATTCTTAGCTACTCCTTTGCTTGGCTTTTTCCTCCCCTTTTTCTTCCTCAAATCGACACCATCAAAACTTAATTCGATCCAACATTGCCGCTACCTTTCCCTATGAAAGAACTTTGTCTAGATCTGAGAGTGAATCGAATCTTTAATCACATACCCCATTTTCCCAATGGCCCTCCTTGCTGTCCCAGAACAACCGTTTAAAAACCCAAACTCCATATTTTCATTATTTTCATAGCTAGCCTAACATCTGTCCTATTCCATACCAAGTTAATTTAGAAAGAGAGATCCCTCTCTGAGTCTTGGAGGGCTAGATCCAAGACTCCAAGTGGTTCGAGGTTACCTCTATGATTGCCTCCGCAGCCTTAGGCAAATTACAGAGCACTAACATTTTTGGCGACTCCACTAGGGACTTCCCCAGACGTGCACTTCAAGTTCAGATTTGACTTCTGATGGTGGACAAAAGCCAAACACAGGAAGGTTGTACCATTCACCTGGCGACTCCATTGTTCAAGATCCTAAGCTTCAAAGATCGCAAGCGACTTCACTGCTGAAGAATCCAGATTTCAAAGCCTTGATGATGTTTCAAGATGATAGGGTATGTGGCAAATCCTATATCTTGTGAAGCCATAGAAGAATTCAGGGGTAAGTTAGCAGAATTTCACCTTGACGAAGAATTTTTAACAATTGTGTTTCGTATTTTGGAATCGAGCAAATTTTCTCCTGAAAGTAAAATTTGTTTTCTTGAGCTAGTTGTTGAAAAGTTCAAAAAATATATTGAACTTTTGGATTCTCAAATTCAGTCCTACAATTTCCTATATCTCAAAGAATTCCTGGAAAATCTTCCTTCTCCAAAGCAAGAGGAAATCGTACTACCTGTTGATTTGTAGATTGATGATGATTGTGTTTTCAAGTATAAGGTTGAAGTTGTAGATGCATGGTTTGATTTTGAGGATGAAATTGATCTACTAGTCATAGAAGATCTAGGAACGAATATCATGCATCATGCTTTAATTGATCCTATAGAAGATTACATGGAGGTTTATGTTAGCTTGAGTTTTCAAACCTTTTTTCTCTATAACGACCAAATATGTCACCAGTTTCCAGTACATATTTCAGCCTTGATTTTCGTCAAGCATGATGAGGAAGCCCAATCATGGGATCAACTGCTGGGTTGGCTTCATTGGCACTTTTTCATTACCTGATTGAAGCAGTAACTGTTAGCGAAGTAGGGTAGGTAGGAATGCACCAATAAGCTCAACATGATGAGCAATTTTCTTTTTATCCCTTCATAGTTTTATTTTCAGTTTACAGTTTGGGGGCAGCCCCATGATCATCCGGTCTGCGAAATTCAGAGTTCAACGGTTCTAGACATCTCCTTTGGAGATATCTTCCCTAGGTGGAGCCTATGTTGGAACCCTATATAATAGGGGAATCATTTTTCTGACTCTATCTATCTATTTCAGGCATTATGTGTTCTCTCATGACGCATGGCGAAGGCAGAAGAAAGTGGTCAACACTGACCAAGCATAAAATGAGTACCTGCGCGTGAGCTTCAAAGCGAGTTCTGGTGCATTTTTAGCAAAAAATTGTGAAGTGGTTTGAAATGGAAAAATTTGACTCTTGGAGGTAAATGCAAAGTTGGGTTTATTAGCCTAATTTGGGTTTTTATAATCTATGTTTGGTGAATTTAGCTAAAAAGTGGCCACTCGGCCTTTATGTAGAATTTTATGCAAAAAATTTGACAATATTTTTAGCAAAAAATTATATTGGCCTAGGGCCAACCCCCCAAGTACTCAACACCAAGGATAAGTACCATGTCATGCACCAACAACAAACACACAAGCCAATGTCAGCGCCAACACCAAAGATAGCCTCGGGCTCACTTCATCGGATTGCATTGTGGCTATCAACATATATTAATAATCGTTTACCTTTTCTCCTTATGAATGTGGGATTAGTCCCCCAAAATTTTAAAAATAAAAACGAGTTACTGTGTGTGCCTAGGTGTCAGCCAGAGTATATGTTTCAATAATCATGGGCTCTATTACCTGGACGTCCCAGTAGTTTCAAACCCCAAGAATTGGGTGGTTGTTGTAATTTGTAATTAATTGGGTGGTTTTACAGAGGCGGTGGAAATGGAATGCTTCTTCCAAGTGTTTGTCGGTACCGTTGTTGTTCTGGATATTAAAACAACATAATAGCAATGGCAAGTTCTCAATCGACTCGTAGATTCTATTGGGTGTTTTGGCATGCCCTCTTTGCCCCGTGTCTATCTCTTCTTGCTCCTTCGTTGCTCATGATGATGGCGCCTTTCCTCCTCGCATTTCATTGAAAGACCACATCCAAATTGAAATGTCCTCTTCTCAATACATTGTTCAACAATGTATTGCTGCAAATGGTTGCACAAAGGTCTATACTTCATTGAAGAACTCATATACCATGGGAAAACTAAAAATGCTAGCCACAGAATATGAAACACCCTCCAAAGTTTCTCGAAATTTATCCAGGTCTGCTGAAATTTGTTGCTTTGTATTGTGTAAATTTATGCCAGATATGTGGTCTGTGGAGCTTGTTGTAGGGTGAAATAAAGTTCATGCTGGAAGCAATGGTAAAATTGTCTGGCGACAAACTCCATGGTTGGGATCTCATGCTGCAAAAGGTCCAGCATGGCCTCTTCGTCGTTCCATTCAGGGTTTCGATCCTCGAACAATTGCAAGGATGTTTGTTAATGCTCGCTGTGTAGGGGAGAAAGGGATCAGAGAAGAAGATTGCTTTATTTTGATGCTTGCATCCAGTCCTGCTGCTTTAGCAAAATGTAATGATGGCTCTGCAGAAATCATCCGGCATGCTCTTTTTGGCTATTTCAATCAAAAGACTGGTTTTCTTGTATATGTGGAAGATTCTCACCTTACTCGGATTGAATCTACCGGAAACGATGTTGTGTATTGGGAAACGACCAAAGAAACCACAATTGATCATTACAAACCTGTTGATGATGTGATGATTGCTCATTCAGGTCTTGATGCATCTTATTTACTTGCAGGATGTGGAGCAGATGAACTTACTGATCTCATCATGCGATGTCTGCTTGATCCTAGTGACAATATCATTGATTTCCCACCCACATTTACTATGTCTGAGTTCATTGCTGGTGTGAATGGGGAAATTGTGATAAAGGTTCCAAGACTATCTTATTTCAGTTTGGATGTTTTCTGGTATTATTGAAACTGTGAAGAAAGAGAAGCCAAAATGCATCTTCTTAACTTCTCCAAACAATCCAGATGGCAACATTATTAACAATGAGACGCTAGGGTACTTCATAGGAAGGACTTACTTATTTCTAACATCCCTTGGAATTCATAAGGAGTGTCTGCGTTTCAGGCAACATTTACAGAATGAAATGGCTCATTATGCAGCAGACTGTTGGGATGTATAAATAGAGTGTTCTTATGGATGGGTTGAATGTGTTGGTATTGCAGATAGATCTGCTTATGACTTGAAGGCACACACCAAAAAAGTGTTGTGCCTCTTGTGGCTCATGAAACATATCCAGAACCCAGGGAGGTAGAGAAATTAGTTATAACTCCAGCAAAGAAAGAGTTGGGGATGGCATTTAAGAAGAACCAGAAAATGATTGTTGAAGCTTTAGAGGCCATGAGTGAAGCAGAAGCTATGGAACTTAAAGCTCATTTGGAGTTTGAAGGGAAGGCACCATTTCAAGTTTGCACACTTGGCCAAACTGTCACTCTTACAAAGGACATGGTCTCTATATCTAAAGAAAAACAAAACCAGAGAGTTTTCACACTTTCTGTGATTGAGCCATCGTTTGGTGTTGGTAGAATCATTTACTGCTTGTATGAGCACTTCTTTTATACACGACCAAGCAAGGTTGGGGATGAACAATACAACGTTTTCAGTTTCCCACCATTATTAGCACGAATAAAATGCACAGTGTTCCGTCTGGTGCAAAATGAGAAATACGAGGTAACAACTCAACTTATTTCAAAGTCATTAATTGGAGCAGGTATATCCCACAAGATAGATATAACAGGCACCTCCTTTGGCAAGAGATATGCAAGAACAAATGAGTTAGGTGTGCCATTTGCGATAACGGTTGACTCAGAAACATCAGTAACCATTAGAGAGAGAGACTCAAAAGAGTAAATACGAGTTTCAGTGGAAGAGATGGCAGAGCATCATTGTTTTGAAGCATCATTTCAAATGCAGCTGGCAGTCAAGGGCATGTGGCTGTAATTCAATAACTATCTAGATCCTCATATCAACCAATTATCCAGCTTTCTAGGCGCAGATCATCATCAGATGGCAAATCTGTTCAATGTTTTGGACATTAGCAGAGAACAAGTGGAAGTTTAATTTCATGAATGACAAATGGAGAAATATCCCAGCATTTAGGAATAGTTGAAACATATGGCAGACAAGGAATTCAGTTTCAGGGAACACATGGCAAAGATTATAGCATTGATCCTCCAACTGGAAGCATACCTCAAACAACCTCAGGCATTCGACTACTGCTGCATTTATTTATTGTGATTCTGTTAAAGTCAATTCTCCAGCAAACCTTAAACAAACTCCAGATGTTCAAACAACAGTTTCCAAATCGACTTTCCTTGGATTTGTTGTTTTGTTTGTTTTAGAAACAGTCTACAGGTGTCAATCTTTGTAACTTCTTTTCTATTTTTAGATAGCAGAGTTATGAGCTCAAGTGGGGAGGACTGAGAGATTTTTATTATTTATACACATGTAAAAGGCAAANAAAACCAGAGAGTTTTCACACTTTCTGTGATTGAGCCATCGTTTGGTGTTGGTAGAATCATTTACTGCTTGTATGAGCACTTCTTTTATACACGACCAAGCAAGGTTGGGGATGAACAATACAACGTTTTCAGTTTCCCACCATTATTAGCACGAATAAAATGCACAGTGTTCCGTCTGGTGCAAAATGAGAAATACGAGGTAACAACTCAACTTATTTCAAAGTCATTAATTGGAGCAGGTATATCCCACAAGATAGATATAACAGGCACCTCCTTTGGCAAGAGATATGCAAGAACAAATGAGTTAGGTGTGCCATTTGCGATAACGGTTGACTCAGAAACATCAGTAACCATTAGAGAGAGAGACTCAAAAGAGTAAATACGAGTTTCAGTGGAAGAGATGGCAGAGCATCATTGTTTTGAAGCATCATTTCAAATGCAGCTGGCAGTCAAGGGCATGTGGCTGTAATTCAATAACTATCTAGATCCTCATATCAACCAATTATCCAGCTTTCTAGGCGCAGATCATCATCAGATGGCAAATCTGTTCAATGTTTTGGACATTAGCAGAGAACAAGTGGAAGTTTAATTTCATGAATGACAAATGGAGAAATATCCCAGCATTTAGGAATAGTTGAAACATATGGCAGACAAGGAATTCAGTTTCAGGGAACACATGGCAAAGATTATAGCATTGATCCTCCAACTGGAAGCATACCTCAAACAACCTCAGGCATTCGACTACTGCTGCATTTATTTATTGTGATTCTGTTAAAGTCAATTCTCCAGCAAACCTTAAACAAACTCCAGATGTTCAAACAACAGTTTCCAAATCGACTTTCCTTGGATTTGTTGTTTTGTTTGTTTTAGAAACAGTCTACAGGTGTCAATCTTTGTAACTTCTTTTCTATTTTTAGATAGCAGAGTTATGAGCTCAAGTGGGGAGGACTGAGAGATTTTTATTATTTATACACATGTAAAAGGCAAAACAGGGGTTCGACTGGGCTGAGTAAGAGAGGTTTCGACTTGTGGAGTGTTTTTCCATTTGGCTGGACCTGTGAGAGGTGTTTTATTGTGCTAGACTGTGGGCTGTGCTTGGCCAGAACATTTTTTGTAATTATTAAATGATCAATCAGTGATAGACATGGTTTTTTTTTACAAGATTCCTGTGTGGATGTGTTGGTGGCATTCTTTCTCTGTTGAGTACTTTCTTGTCATCTTTTCATTAGTTGTCAATTCTTATTATCAGAAGAAGAGTAACATAGAAGAATTTATTAGAAAATACTTTGCATCTGATCTTGTGATAATCTTTATGTTTTCTTCTGAAAGCCCAGTCTAGGAATTCTTAGCTGCTCCTTTGCTTGGATTTTTCCTCCCCTTTTTCTTCCTCAAATCAACACCATCAAAACTTAATTTGATCCAACATTTCCGCTACCTTTCCCTGTGAAAGAACTTTGTCCAGATCTGAGAGTGAATCGCATCTTTAAGCGCAGACCCCATTTGCCCAATGGCCCTCCTTGTTGTCCCAGAACAACCATTTAAAAATCCAAACTCCATAATTTCATTATTTTCATAGCTAGCCTAACATCTGTCCTTTTCCATACCAAGTTAATTCAAAAAGAAAGATCCCTCTCTAAGTCTTGGAGGGCTAGATCCAAGACTCCAAGTGGTTCGAGGTTACCTCTGTGATTGCCTCCGGAGCCTTAGGAAAATTACAGAGCGCTAACAGACTCCACTAGTTCACTATTTCACCTCACCCTAAGGCCATATCCCAGTTTGGGAGACAGTTCCCCAAGCCATTACTCAAATCCCCTTCTTTTACCCTCCATCAGGCGTACAAGATTTCCAGGTAGCCGCAATGTTTACCCTCCTTAATATGGTGTTGACAATCCCAGTTTGGTATTTACATCCACCATAGATGGTTCCTCAACCATCCCTCCCTCCCCAAACTGAAGGAATCCTGATGCAGATACCCATACTCACTCCCACCATACCCCCTACACCCCCACTCTTTAACCTCCCTGCCACAGCTGGGGGCAGGCAAAAGAAGAAGGAGCCCACAGCTCCACTTCCCCCATGTGTCCAACCTCCTTGTGCGTTATGTGAGAAGGAGGGACACCCCACCAACAAATTCCCATCTCTCCTCGAGTTACGTAATCTCATCCAACTCCCTCAAGCATCACCATCGCTCATCACTTCCTCCAGTATTGTCGTTATCTCATAGAACACAAGTAACAAAGGACTGTGAACCAAATTCACATGTGCCATCTGTTCAGAATATGGCCATTACACACACCATTGTCCAGCATTACGTCAATTCTGACACACATTAACAATTGTATGCCATAGGTTTCAGCAAACACTCACCCCAACCCCTATCACTGACATCCATTATGTCACAACCTCCATCAACAAACGTATGAGATTCCCTTTCTCTCTCTTTGAATCCCTAGATCATTTCACATATCAATGTCCTATGATCATTGAATACAGACAATGCCAAGTGACCCTGATTCAAACTCCTGCACACCCCTATAGAATCAATGATTAACATTACCCCATCACTAGAGATTCTTCATATTATTTCTCCTGAACCAGAATCACTCCCTATTCCTCCATGGTTCTTGGATGACTTATACAAGGATTTACCCCCAATTCTCCCATTCATTTTCCCACGAAAATGTTATGCCCAAGTACCATTTATAACCCACAATATCTCGATATTTGGTTTATGACAAGTGAACCATATCAATCCCACTGCGTCATCCTTCCTGCTTCTTCACCACTAGAAGATAACCACATAGTGACAGTCACCGATATCACTCTTTTAGATCCCTTGTATTCCCGACACTTCCACTGTGATGAGGACATACTCGAGGAATTAACCACCCCCGACTACCCATGGGATGCGCTACACCACAGAGCACTCTTCCTTTCATAGGAAGCCTTCACACCTCCTAACCAACACCCCATATATGCAGTCGAAACCAAGTATTTTATCCCATTAGGGAATATCGACTGGTTCAACAACCCCATCCCTACCCCAGACGTGTTTAAAGAAGGCAATATGGCCAACATTTCCCCCACCATCAGAATCGATATTTCCATCAAAAATGGAGTCGTCGAGGAAATCACCATTGGTGCCGCATGCACTCCTCAAGAAATCACCACCTACAAAGGCATCTTCCAATAATATCGGGATATTTTTCCTGGTCATACATCGAGATGTCTGGCCTTGATCCCTCTATTTTCAAACATCACATAGACACCTGCCCTGATATCACACCAGTTTGCCAAAAACAACGACCGCTACACCCATCCAAAGCAACGACTATCAAAGCTGAGATTGACAAATTACGTATTGTTGGGTTCATCTACCCCATTGCCTATACCTCATGGGTTTCCAACCCTATACCCATTAACAAAAAATAGGGCACTATCTGTGTATGCACGGACTTTCATGATCTCAATCATGCCTGTCCCAAAGACAACTTTCCAACTCCTTTAATCGATCAAATTATCGATGACTGTGCATGCCACAAGGATTTATCTTTCATGGATGGTTTCTCTGGCTATAACCAAATCCAAATCCACCCAGCCAATCAATACAAAAGCACATTCACCACCCCTTGGGGTACTTTTTCATATCGTGTCATGCCTTTTGGCCTAAAAAAATGCTAGCGCAACTTTCCAATGGGATATGACATACATTTTTCATGATCTGGCTCATATCATCCTCACATACTTGGATGACCTCACAGCACGATCCAAAAAACGCACTTAGCATCTTGATGATTTACGAATCATATTCCAAAGGTGTCGTCAATACAACATTCTCTTGAACCCCCTTAAGTGTGTGTTCTATGTCACTGTCGGGTGCCTCCTAGGGTTCATCATTTCCCAAAGTGGTATTACCGTGGATCCCCTCAAAGTCTAGGCCATCACAGAAATTCCACCCCCCCCCCCCCCCCACCGGAATTTATGCCAACTCCAAAGCCTACAAGGAAAAGCTAACTTTTTAAGGCAATTTGTCCCAGACTATGCTACTCGAGCACACAGTTTCCTACGCTTACTATGACATGACATCCCATTCCACTGGGAGAACATGCCCAAAAATATTTTGACGATCTAAAAATAGAACTCTCCAACGCCCCTTTAATTAGTTCACCTGACTATAATTGCGACTATATCCTCTACATATCAGCTTCCATCGTCTCAGTAGCATGAGTTCTCGTTCAAATAGGAGATGATGATCGTGAGCATGTCATTTACTACATTAGTAAAAACCTCTCAGGGCCACCTTTGAAGTATAATCATGAAGAGAAACTAGCCCTTTCAGTCATTCTCGCAGTCCAGAAACTGTGCCATTACATTCTTCTTCGCACAACCAAAGTCATAACAAATTCCAGCCCCATACAATACTTGCTCAGTCGTCGGCAAATTAATGGTAAATTTTCCCGATGGATCGTTATCCTTCATGAATACAATCTTGAATTTTCAACACCCAAGATCAAGAAATCTCTCGTCCTCGCTGAACTCGTAATATCCTTCCCCTCCGATACTACTAGTGCCCCCATCAATACCGACTTCCCCGATGAACATCTCTTTTACATCACTTCGGATGATCCTTGGTACATCGACCTCCTTGTCTACCTCTGAACCCAAAAGTTTAGTAACCACCTCTCACGAGATGATTGTCATCATATCTACCATCATCCCCCCCGCTATCTCCTCATTGGAGATATCTTATATCGGCGAGGGGTCGACACCATACTCCGTCGATGCTTGATTATTGACGAGGTTGGTAGAGTCTTGAACGACTGCCATAGCGGCGCGTGCGGGGCCCATCTTTCGGGGATGTCCACCGATCATAAAATCATCTGCGCAAGTTAGTTTTTTCCTACAATGTTTCACGATTGCATTCATGTTGTGAAGCGATGCGATAAATGTCAGCCTTATGCCAACAAGGCATGAGCACCACCTGCTCTTCTACACCCAGTCATTACTGTAGGCCCCTTTTGTAAATGGGGCATCGACGTCATGACTTGCAACCCTCCATCCAACAATGGACACAAATATATCATTGTTGCAGTCGATTACTTTACAAAGTGGGTTGAAGCCATGCCTACCTTCAACAACACCGCAACACATTTTTTCTTTAATCATGTCATATCCTGCTTTGGAGTACCACTCCAACTAGTCTCTGATCACGGGAAACATTTCAAGAATGAGATTTTTGTCGAACTCTCATCCCAGTTAGGATTCTCCCACGAGTTTTCCTCACCATATTACCCTCAATCCAATGGACAGGTCGAAGTAGTTAACATGGTCCTCAAGAACATGTTACAGTGCATGATTAATAAACATAAGACCAATTCGCATCATATGTTATTTTCCGTGCTATGGGCTTACCGTACGGCCATGCAAATGGCCATCAGTTTCACACCATTTCAGCTAGTCCACGGGGTCGAGGCCACTCTTCCTATAGAGTGTGAAATCCCCACTTTACGCACCGCAATTGAGCTATTACCCGACACTGATCCAATGGAGCAGTGTTTGCTGAACTTAGAGTCCCTGGATGAATATCATTGATATTCATTATAGAACAATGAGGCAGCCAAAAGATGGTCAAAATCCACCTTTGATCTCCATGTCAACCTCCGCTCATTTCACGAAGGCGACCTCGTACTTGCTTATGATATCGCTCATGATACCCTTGGACATGGCAAATTTGAGTCATTGTGGCATGGCCCTTACATTATCCAACATTTCCTCACCAAAGGTGCATACATCCTGGCTTCCCCCGAGGGCCTCTCTCTCAAAGAACCCATCAACGGGTTGTACTTAAAGAAATTTTATGCCTGAGCGTAGACATTCTACATTAGGTTATTTTCTTTTATAGTGTTTTTTATTTTTTTTCCATACCTCATGCCTAAACTATCATTTGTGTTATTTACATATGCCTTCTCCATCGACCTACCACATTGGTTATGTTGACAACGCTAGTCGTTGGACACAGAATATCGCTTCGGCTACTTGGACCCTCTATTCTCCCTCACATGAACTGCTCCACTCCAACGACATATGTTTGGGTTCAGCAACCAACAACCAAGCTGAGTACACTGTCATCATTGGTCTCCTCATTGATGCCAACCATCATTGTATTCGTCACCTTAGCATCTTATTAGATTATCAACTGGTCGTTCTCCAACTCAACAATGTGTACTATGTCCGTGATCCCTGCCTCTTTCACAAATACCTGCAAGTTAGACTTTTATCTCGACATTTTGATTTCATTACATTTACACATATTCCAAGACAATTTAATCAAATCACTGATAACCTGGCTAACATTGTACTAGATTGGCATATATTACATCAAGACACCTTTACACACACATAAACCATCAAAAGTCTGTCACAGCATATAGATTAGACATCATACACAACATTAAA
>SNQJ01S0065637.1:25734-43041 GCA_010110895.2 Picea sitchensis
CATCAATCAATCAATCCTTTGACATCAATCAATCACTTGACATCAATCAATCAAACCATTGGCATCAATGACAACATGATCCAACACAACCAAGGACTTGGCAGCACTGACTCAATGACGACCCAAGATATGACCTTGTAGCAAGATGGATGAGAGACAAATGGATTTCCCAACACAAATTCAAATGATGAATAGAGGGTGCCATGTTCAAGAGCGATGCTTACTACCATTAACACAAATACGAAAACATATCCCTTTCCCAAAATTTCCCCCGCCATATCTAGTGAGTACCTCTTTATTTTTACACAAGCTTGAGGAGGATAACATATGTTTGTCGATGTAAGCTCATCCTTCGGACGAGTCCCTCGAAGTACATTTAACAAACCCTAAGAAGGAGTGGTTTGGTCCCGTAAGGGACTTTCGATGTTTGTTTAACGAGTCCAAAGATAGAAAACTTGAGCGCTTTTCATGTTTTGAGAGTCTGAAAAACACTTAAAGAGAACTCTCCCAGTTCCTTTTTCATAAATGAGTTCGACGAGACTGAAAAAGCGACAAACTATCACCCTTCGAACGTTTTCTTCAAATACTTTAACGAGCGTGAAAAGAACAAGATCGCTCGGCAATATTTTCATTTTTATGGAGCGTGAAAAGAGCTTAAAGGACACCCCCTTGCATTCGTCATTTTCATGTTACCACGATGAGTGCGAAAAGACAAGAAAAAGTACACTCGGTTACGTTTTCATTTATTTTCGAGAGTGAGAACGAACGAAGACTGAGCTCGAGGTTTTTCCTACAAAAACCCTAAAAAAGCAGTCGTACAGACGCTAAAAATGAAAAAATACTCATACACCGTCGTTTGAACTTCGAAGTCACTATATCTGTGAAAAACCATACTCACAAGGCTATTAGGATATTAGGTTTTTTAAGCAAAGAAATAAAAATAATATAAACAACAATCAACAAGAAATAGTAAAAAGTGAATAAATATGGGTGAAAAAATCCTTTTTACCATTTCATTGTTACTTTGCCAAAAACTTGTCCAACATACCTCATTTTCCCCCAAATTTATTTGCTCGATTGCAGGAGGCACAAGCGATCATTCGGCAAACAGTTTTAGCCAACGAGGTAATCTCTTGATTTTCCAACTTTTCCATGGTTTGTTTTTTATTTTCATTGGCAATTTTAGAGTTTTGAGTCCATTTTAGGGTCAGTTTATGCGCTCAAGCATTCTCGCAGGTGGGTCATTCGGGACCCGCGAGAATCTATGATTTTCATAGGTGGGATTCAGTGCACCTGCAAGAATCGCGTACTGTGCAAAAGGTTCACCTGCGAGGGCCGAAAAATATATTTTTTGTATGTGGTTTTGCTCAATAAAAAATTATGCAAGAGTTTAAAACAAGTTGTTGACTTCCTTCTCATGGATCCATTGTAGGTGTTGACCAACACGATGTTGGAATGGAGGGAAAGAGAACATGATGAGGATGATTCCATTGTCGGGAATGATTCGGGTACAGTTGTTGCCCTCCGGGATTGTCGGCTCTTAAAATTTTTTAGGATCCCGAGCATGAGAGCCCAACTCAGATTGTTAGAGTACCTGGTCCACATGCGGGATGTGGATCAACAGTTATTTCATGTAGGAGTCCACACAGTGACACTAGATATCGAGGATATCTATTTTCTAACAGGGTTTTCAAGATCTGGATACCATGCTACTTTGACCAGAGGTAGAGGCGGCGAACTTCCCATGAGGGAGTATGTTCGTCGATATTTTGTTCCCGAGGCAGAGAGAAGCAAGGGCAAGGTTTCCATTTGGGGGGTCCAAGATTTGACCCTACGGACTATCTTGTTTACCATTGCACGCATGGCTGGGAGTGTGGCTCTGCACATGGCTCTCTAGAACTATTTCCAATACGCAATAGAATGCACAGAGCCTAAGGTTTTTAACTGGTCAGATATGGTTCTCCACAGCATGAAGAGGCAACTGACAAAGTGCAGAAGGGGTGCTTTGAAGCAGTTCGGGTCCGGGTCACTTTTGGTGTCATTCTTCCTCAAGAGGGTCCCACTGTTCTACAGGTGGATTGGGGTTTACCGGCTCCACAGGATCCAAGGATGTTGAGGTGGTGTAACCTCATTGGTCGGCACATAGCAGGGCCTATAATCAGGTATAATTATTCATTTTTTGACTGGTTGAGGCCCCAAATGCTGATGATCGATGACTACACATATGCCAGTTTGGATTTCCGAGGAGATCTAGATTTGGTCCTGCTTGAGGATGCTCAGTGGGGTGACTTAGGTGAGAAGTACACGTTTTTTTCTTTTTAAATGTTTTTGCAATTTTTTTTATTATATAAAATGTTTTTATGTTTATCCAAGGACTAATCAAAAAATTTATTTTGATGACACGGATGTGGGGCCGTATCAACCTCTAGGAACGTCTCCCATTTAGAGGCGAGGTGAAGCAACTCTAGTGGAAATATGGGATGCCTAGGACTATGAGGCGGTGGAACATAACTTAGAGGGGTTGGCTGCGGATGTCCTAGACATCACTATTGGGGAGATCCCGACACATTATCAGCGCCATACTGTGGGCGTGTCTGAGTCTCTCAGTCGACTGCTCTGTAGGGTATCCCGAGAAGTTGTGTGTTATCGTGAGCATCATCTGTGATGCTATTTTGTAGAAGATATGGGCTTCATATTTTGAGATTTTGATCTTTGGACATAAACTTTCTGTAAAAACTTTTGATTGTTATATACATATATACGGCTTCTACTGGCTTATTTTGTGTTGTATAATACATGTGATGTGTGATTGGTTTATAAATGTCCCAAATGTTTGTCTAACGTCACATAGTTAGCTAAGGCATCAGTCAATGTATTTAGACATCTAGGAATGTGTTGATATTCGATTCCAAGAGGCAAATTCGTAAATATACCCGTAATAAAGTAGGACTTCGGATAGCATAGACATTACTTAACTGTAGTACTACTAGTTGCAAATCGAGTCATATAAACAGATGGCATATATCGAGCAAAATAGCATCAATCAACAATTTGATGACGATGCTATATTCTGTGATATTATTGGTTGTACGACCAAGGAACACACCTCGTAGACTGATAAGTTCATTCGTAGGTGTGTAGATTTTCCATGCAACAGAAGCAAGGTTATGAGTACTACGACTAGCACCATCGGCGAAGCCAATGTGGGGTAGCGAAGACTCTGACATCTGGAAACCAAGAACAATGCAAGATAAGAGATCAAGGGAAGAGACCAAATAATGAAAAAGCATACTAAAGTAACACACAAAAAATATGATACAATAAAATACAAGCACTCATGCACAGGTGATCTTAAGCATAGAACTTCTTTAAGTACAACCCATTTCTGGGTTCACTCAAAGGGATACCATCATATTCCACCAACTCATAAGCTCCTTTCTCCAAAACTCGTCTGACGATACAAGGACCTCGCCACATAGCTTCAAATTTTCTAGCTCCTAGCATATCCCGATCTTGTTCGTAAAGCAGAACCAGATCACCTTGAGAGAAAACGTGTGGCTTGACATGTTTGTCCTATTGGGATTTGACGCGTTTCTTCTGGGCTTCTATAACTAGGGTGGCATTGTGACAGGTTTCATCTAATTGCATGAGATACAACAGGCACTCTTCTTCGGCAGAAGTGTTTAGGAGAATTTTGACAGCTATTTTTAGGGAAGGTATCTCACATTCAATCAACAAGATGGATTCTAGACCATAGACTAACTGGAAAGGTGTAAACCCGGTAGCAGACTTAACGGATGTTTGGTAAGCCCACAATGTTGAAAACAACATTGTGTGCCAACTCATTTTGTGAATCCATATCATTCGTCGAAGCATGGTAATGAGGACTTTGTTTATTGCTTCAACTTGGCCGTTGGCTTGTGGGTAATAGGGTGTTGAGTTTCCATGGAAAAGACCCAACTTTTCAGTGAGTTTAGACATCATGAAGTTTCTAAAGTGGCTACTGTGATCAGTAACGATAGCTTGAGGAACACCAAACTGAGCAATGATATGATTGAATATGAATAATGTTGCAGTCTTTCTGGTATTGTCGAATGTTGGCATCACCTTGGCCCATTTCATAAAATAATCTATGGCCACAATAATGTATCCATGCCCCTCAGCCGAGTGAGGGTGACATGTCATGAAATCAATTCCCCATTTAGCAAAAGGACCAATGGAGACCACAGGGTGCAGAGGAGCAGGGTGTGATCATATTTTATTGATGTAGGTTTGGCAAGCGTAGCACTTTTGGACAGCGATTATACAATCGTTGAATAAAGAAGGCCCGAAATACCCCGCTCATAAGATCTTCTGGGCAGTAGCATACCCATACATGTGACCACCACATGCTCCAGAATGGCAGTCATTCAGAGCTTTCTCGGCTTCATCAAACATGAGGCAGCATCGAAAAACAAAGTCAATCCCACGACGATAAAGAGTGTCACCGAGGATAATATATTGACAAGCTTGGTAGCGTATTCAATGGTGGTTAGTGCTAGACAAATTGGCCCGAAAATTCTGGGTCTGGAGATATATGATGATATTTCCATACCAAAGGTCATTGGAACTGATCAGGAAAATGGATTCATTGAGTAATGAATCCTCGGCTACATGTTTCATCTCAAAGCAGGGAAGGTCGCATATCAACTCAGCAAACACCAAGGATTTCTTGGAATTAGTGCGTTCGAATTCTAATTCAAACTCTTGGAGTATTACAATCCATTTGGAGTATTTCCCCCCCAACAATTGGCGTGTAAGAATGTGTTGCATAGGGTTGCAGTTGGAAATCACCGTATTCTTGCTTAAAAGGATATAGTTCCAGAAATGTTGAACAACTTGGACGGCTGCCATGGCAAGTTTTTCAACATGTAAATACCTGGTTTTGGTAGTCGTCAGACTCCGAATCAAGTAATAAATGACATGTTCCTCATGAGAATCATCCTCCTAGACTAGAACCATAGCAATGGTATAGTCTGAGGCTGCGAGGTAAAGGAAATAATCCGAACTGTAATTAGGTGGGAAGAGTAGTGGGGTATAAGTTAAAGACAGTTTTAAAGCTTCGAAAGATTTGTCAGCAGTGATATCCCGTATGAACTCAGAACCTTTCTTGAGCAATCGTGTAAATACAAGAGTTAGCTCAGCATAGTTTGGGATGAAACGATGGAGAAATTTCGCCTTCCTTTGCAAACTTTGTAGCTGGCGAAGTGAGGAAGGAGGAGGAATATTGAGAATCACCTTGACCTTCAAAGGATCTACCCTGATCCCTTGATGTGAAACAATAAAGCCCAGAAGTCGGCTGGATTCTACACAAAAAACACATTTGTGGGGATTGAAGCATATATGGTAAAACTAACATCGAAGGAAAATGACGCGGAGGTGTGTTGGATGATCTACATGGTGCATGTAATTATCTAGTAAGTCATCGAGATATGGCTTCACAATGTGCTTTATATCATGAAAGGCATAAGACATAGCACATTGAAACGTTGCGCCGACATTCTTTAAACCAAAAGGAATTTTTCGGTAGGCGAAAGTGCCCCAAGGACAAATAAAAGTGGTCTTGAGTTGGTCCACAAGTACGATATTGATTTGATTATATCTGGAGAAACCATCCATCAGAGAGAAGATTTCACTTCTGGCACAATCGTCGATGATCTGGTCAACGAAGGGGGCAGGAAAGTTGTCTTTAGGACAAGCTTTATTAATGTCTCTATAATCAATGCACATGTGGATCGTACATTGTTTCTTGTTAATTGAAACAAGATTGGAAACCCAGTCAGTTAGAGCCACAAGGTAAATAGAGCCAGCTTGGAGAAGTTTCTCAACTTCAAGCTTGATAGCAGTTGCTTTACGTGGGTGGAATGGACGAAGTCGTTTACGGACGAGTTTAGCACAAGGGTATGTCTTAATGTTTTGTACAACAATGTCAGGGTCAATACCTGGCATTTCTTCATAGCTCCATGCAAAGACGTCATGAAATTCTTGGAAAAGAGACTTGTAGGTGACAACTTCGTTATGGGAACACGAAGCTCCAATGTGCACATTTTTGATAACTCCAGGTTTTATGGATATGTCGAGGGGGATGGTGGGTGAGATATTACTTAAGTTCCCTTCATAGAAAATATCATGTGTAGACTCGGGAATGGTAGAAATGACGACAACGGTCGACAGGGTCAAGATTCGTTGGTAACCCTCAATAGTGTGTCGTTCCAAGAAGAGGATGGAATGATGATTTTCATCATCCCAAGGGGTATCTTCCATGGACATAATAGACATAATCATCTCGTCTATAGGAAAAATAACATGGAATGGATCCGGAGATAAATCACCAAGAGAGGGGGTAGAAGGGGTTGTCAATTGAATGGCTTGATAAGCGGATTTGACCAGACTCAAACGCATTTGGTCGCCATAATGAAGATGATTACCGAGGTTGGGTACTATCCACGGGTCATAATACACAGGGGTTTCGCCAATAGAGGTGAAGATCATGTTGATCGAGGCGAGACATGGATGTGGAACATCGGGTGGTGGAATGGGGAAAGTACCCATCAAAGAGGAATATTTAAGAAGACCCACACCGACATTCTCATATCTAGGGGGGGGTTTTGCAATGAAAGGGACATTTCTGGTACATGTATCAGAGTTGAAGAAGGTCAATTGGTCCATCGTAATGACTTTTCCTTGATGTGGGAAATGTACAACACGGAAAAGAGTGGAAACGACTACGTGCATGGAATCAATCCAACTATGGCCAAGCAGAAGGTTGTAATCGAGAGGAGCGTCAAAGAACTCCACTTCAACATTGATCATTTTTCCTTCTAATGTAATCGGTAAGGAAGGGAGAACACCGTAAGGTTTAAAACCAAAGCCATTGAAGCCTTTGAGTGTGTTGTGGGATTCAGTTAAAGGGGGAGATTCGATGGATTTCCAATAGGTAATAGACATGACACACGTCAAGGAACCCTCATCAATAACTATTCTACAAATGTTCTTGTCAGAGACAATGACTTGTATTTGGAATGGGAGTTGAGGGGCTAACTATGGAATGTGATCTTCCAAGTCAAAAATTATTAAACTTGTGTCGGTAGGGTCGATTCCACCAATAGATTTCAATAGTGCCTTCTGTTGTATAGGAAAAATATGAAGGACTTCGAGGGCTGACATTGTGGATGGTGCTTGGGCCAGATCTTTGACAATACTGTAGTTTTGGGTAGCACGTGCATGAGAATTGAAAGTAGATTTTCAGACAACACCCTTTGGGGGAGGGAAAAGAATTGTATCTAGGCTCGGTCGTTTGATATGAAGAAGACCATTGGTAGGTGGAGTCATGGGAGATGGTTGGAACAACGAAGTAGGTATTTCATCAACCTTCACTTTAGAGGAAGAATAATATTTGGCTCGAGTGGTAAGTGTGATGTCGTTTTTCTTTGAATCACCTGTACACATTAAGACATAGGATGTAGTGGAGTGGGAAGGTTGGTCATGAATGACCAATTGGGCATGTTGTTGAGAAGGGAAGGGTTGTGACAACATGGCCGGAGTAGGCGGTTTCGGGGTCCCTTGAAGGAACTTAGTAACCTCGGCTCGTCTTGGACAATCCTTAGTGTAGTGATCATCACCACAGATAATACAAGGGCATCGGGGCTTGCATTTATCCTTATCGTCAACGTGTTGTGTTTTGGTCTTCTTAGATTGTGGATTATTTTTATCCTCCTTGTTCTTACCCTTCCATTATTTGGATTTATTTTTCCCAGTGAGGGTAGATTGAACAGAGTTCACCTCAGAAGTCTTATCGGTGGAAGGGGTAGGAGATGAAGCATTTTGAACACTAGAAGAAACTGATCTGGGGTTGTTTCTAGAGGCTTGGAAGGAATGGGGTTGGGCATGGAAAGTGCCAATCACACTGTCAGCTGCATGAGAAGTAGGAGGACTAGTTGAAGTAGAAAAAGTAGAAGGATGAGGTGTGTTAGGGAGTAAGTCATAAAGAGTACCCGTTTGTGAGTAAACAAGGTCGAGGTATTGAGCACGACTGATTGCATGTTCTTTTGTGACAACTCCACCCATGGAGATTTCATGAGCGATGTCGTTCATGAATGATTTTGTGAACCACTCTACCAACAACTGATCATGAAGTTCGAGTTTGATGAGACGTCGTCTCCGTCGCCACTCATGAATGTGATCAGAGATATGAGTGGCTTTCGTTTGTTTGAAAGAACTCAAAATTTTTGTTCCCATTTTGTAATGGATCGGTAACCGGTAGTGGGTGAGGAAAGCCATAGCGAGGGTGTTGAAGTCGGTGAAGAAGCCTCGTGGTAATTCTATATATCACTTCGCAGCGGAACCTGTGAGGGTTCGTTGAAAAAGGCATAAACGAATAGAGTCATCCATCAAAGAGTTGGATGAAGACCAAAGGTGAAAAGTCATTACATGATTGTTTGGGTCCTCTCCTAGTTTACCATCGAATTTAGGGATTTCGGATGGTAGTTTGGTCAGTATGGCGGGCCATTGAGGAGAGTGACGGATCGGATCATTTAAAATTATCGACAGATCAGGGAGGTCCAGGGTGGCTAAGAAGGGTAACTGTCTATTCACATGTGGGTACTGGTGACTTTTGGGAGGGAGTCTCATCGGTAGACCAGTGGGAACATAAGCAGTTTGCATATAATGTGAAGATCCGGGCAGATTTGATTGTGGGTGTGGAGGCAAGTAATTTATAGGGTTGTATTGGTTGGGTTTGTTCGCTTGAACAGGGGCGTGGGGTTGAGCATTCAAGCCCCAAATAGTATTGGATGTGCCTGGATATGGTTGGCCTGTACTAGGGGGTATGAAGGAGCTAGATTGAGGCTGTTGCCCCCTAGTCGAGTGAGGATTATTTTGAATAAGATAGTTCCAATACTAGGCCAAGGATGGAGGTATGTTTTGTCCATAGGGTGGGGTAGGTGGGGGTTTCCCTCCAATCAGGGGTTGCATCCCAATTGGGATTTGTCCTGCAAAAGGGGATTGGGTTTGGCCTCCTTGGTAAAGTTGTCCATGGACAAGAATATGGTAATTAGCTGTGAAAGATGGGATGGTGCCACTAGGGTCGGTGCTTCCAATAGAGGATGGAAGAGGTCCTCTGAAAGGGGGTCAAGGAAGTGTCAGAATGAAACTGGGAATGAGATGGTGCCCAAAAGGAGTGGAAATGGAAGGATTCTCGGATGGGATTTGTGTTAGAGCGGGAATAGAAGCATTCAATGCATGATGTCCGGGGGAAAATGTTGGGGTGAATCTAGTTGAAAGCAGCATGCCAATGGGAGTTTGGCTAGCCACCGTAATCCCAATGTGAGGATGTGTAGTATCTAGGACCATTGTGTAATGGACCATTTGTAGGGGGATAGTCAAGATGTGGTCGGCTGGTAGAGCGTCTGAACCAGGGAAATAATAGGCAGTAGTAAAAGGTATTATGTCTGGATCGGATGTTTTGAGCAGCTCATGTGTGACAGTGATATCAACACATGCTCCTACCAAAGAGATCCCGTCTAAAAATGCCAGTAGTCCAAAAAGGATCTTGACCCTGGGGTCCTGAGAAAGGTCCAGTTGGTAATATAGAAGACTCAACAACTATTTCTCCAGAAGAATTCACTCAAACAATACATCTCTTAGAGTCAGAAGGAAGTTGGAAGTCCTCTTGATAATTGGTAATTTAGAACCGTTCTAAAGAGTTAGTTCTTTCCACTTGTGGAGTGGCAATGTCTTGGACTTCACTCTGTTGAGGAGATCCCTTTGGTGAGTTGGTAGGCAAGGGTTGAGAACCTTCCAGATCTTCTGGGGGTAGGCCTTACATTCTACGTGAACACCGTGGAGGGTCAATTGCGATCGAGTTAAAATCTTACGAAATAAATTCGTTGGCCAACTTGGGTAAACAAATAGAACGCGCTAATAAAATCTAGGAAGCAAAACCAAGCAAACAAGACCTTCTAATTCCGAAGTCACTAGTTGGTGATGAAATCCAACATCGCGATGATGAGACAAGAAGGGGCTAGGCAAGGGTGGAAAAGTTACGTGGACGACCTGCTTAACGGACTTACACCTCAGTGCAAGCTCCCACACATAATCGTGGGTATACCCTCCAAGGAGCCCGAGTGAGTTTGGCCAACATCGATTCTAGGTACTGTGGAGACTTACCCCTTCACATTCACCTTGTGTAAGATCCTAAGAAGATAGTCTACTAAGGTTACCACAAACAACAATGATGCATGGGGAAACAATCGACAGTCCTATCCACTCACATGGGCAGGGTATCTAGCCTGAAATCAACTTGAGAGGTTTCCACTCATCATTGTGGGTATACCTTCAAGTGACCCCCATAATACGTGCACTCTCTACACAGAGATCAACAAAGCAGGGTGAGTAACTCTGTCAATCTCAATGCGACCTCAGGTTTGACCCTTGTGTGAGAAGGGCTTCCCAGGACAAAATGCTACAAATGGAATTTGACACTCCTTATCTCAAGAGACTATTGTGTGTTTTGTGCTTTGGAGAGTGTGCCTCACTACCTATTCCAAAGCTATAGCCTAGCTAATGTTGGTGCAAAAGAGCCCTAGAAAAAGTTACTAGTTGAATTTTAAAGTTGTGCAATATTATTAAAGGTTGTTGTTACACAAAAAGGAGATGAAAATGAAACCAATGTTGTGTAAGAATCTAACCCAACAATGTGTAAATAGGGATGAATGATACAAATTTTCGTTCGATGAATTCTATCTACAGCAGGGAAAGAGGAGTTTTCTGGAACAATGCGAACTATGATGTACGATCTTTCTTGAAATGTAATATCAAACAATCATGAACAATGAAAATTCCCTATTCGTTCTCTTTCAATATTTGAATGCCAATATTTTTCGAATAAATGGTTGCTTAAAAAAAGAAAAAAAAAAGTCTTTAATTTTTTATTAGAAACCAAGCAACAGGGATGGAACTAAGAAAAGTAAGCAACCAATGAAAATGAAATACTCAACAAACACCCAATTCGATCTTTCAATGAAGATAAAAATAACAAGCTCTCAAAAAACACATGGGTAACAAATGCACATGGGTAACAATTTTCCAAGTAATAAGCAATCAAAAAGGACAATTAATCTCAACTTTTAATCCAATCAAAGGATCCCGACCAAACAAGCACTCGGATTTCAGAATCGGAGATTATACCCTTGTTAAGAAAAGGTCAAGAGGTAAAAATTGAGAAAAAATGATCAAGAAGAGTTTTCGATTTCTGAAAACTAATCATTTGCTAGATTTGAAGTCAAGAAATAGTGAATCACTAGCCAGGGAAGTTCTTCCTAGACAAAAAAACAAATATGGGCATCTGAAGACACAAAAATACCTAATCCAAAGTTTTTACAAGTGAGTTCGCAGTCTGGCAATGGGGTACAATGAGAGAATTAGGGATTCTCACAGCCTAGACACAGGTAGGGTGTGAGAAGGTCACACTGAACTAAACACTAGGGTGTGAACTTCAGTGATTCTCACAGACCACAGAAAGGTACAGTGCGAGAAGGTTTGTAATCAAGCAAATTTTGGAAAAAGGACAGAACTTTTGAGTGAACTTTTGGATCCAGGGAGTCTATAAGGATCTCCTAAAGACTCAAAGATTGATTGGGAATGAAAAGGGGTAGGTCAAGAGAAAATGGACAAGAAAAATCCACCAAAATTGGTTGTATCCCCAGTGGAGTCACCAATTTTGTTCTTGGATAAATCGGTAGGTGAGGACACTAACTAATCTCCCTAGATCCACTTGGATCTAGAACAAAACTGGACAGGACATGACTCTTTCTCTAGGTTGTAGTCATTGAATCTATTACTGAGAAGGAATGAGTGATGCACCTTTGTATCGCTTCCTTAGGTATTTGTTGTTCCTACTTCGCTCCGATACTCTTGTGAAAGCGGGTCCAAGACAACACAAACCAACCAAAGTGAAGATAACAAAGTATATTCAATGTCAACCTATGCATATGATCAAGGAGTTATGCAATAAAATAAGAGTGATTTTATGGGAAAGGGACATGTCACTGTATTATATTAAAAGAAAGTAGAAGATACAACTAGATCTCCTTGATGTCACAAGCTTCCTTTCAGTGACCCTTGGTTCCAACACACACACTTGATCTACATTTGCATGAAGAAGATCCAGTACAACTTGATAGACAAAATAGAGTCTTCAATCTTCAATCCAAACAAAATTCTTCACACAATTCTCTCCTCAATTCTTCATTCAATCTTGCTTAACCTTTTCCATGAGAAACCTTTCAATATATAGGAGAAAGAGAGATGGTTAAATGGATGAGGATTATCCCACTAAATCTGATAAGTCAGTAGGATGCCAACCATGCGAATTCCAACTCATTTTCTAGAAGATACTCTTCTAGAACCTTTGTAACTTCCTTTTCCTTTCAATCTTCAAAATAGGTTCGCACCCTACCTATAGAGAAGATTGCGAACACCTCGCAGTCTAGGTATAGGGTTGCCTGCGAGAATCAATATTCTCTCACCCTACACCATATGCAGCCTATGAACTCACTATAAAAATATGTTTTGTAGAGGAAGACAACAGTCACTTTTCACAGGCAAAAAGTCCTTGTGGGAGCCTAGACACATCACTGTAGAGACATCACCAGAGTGACCAAAATAATGTGTAACAGACCATTGTTGAAATGGTGGATGAATTGATTGATATCACACTTGATGAAATTTTGCAGCCTTTAAACACAATCCTACCAACTCCTCCACTTTCATCCTCTCATTCTTCAATTTATTGTATCCCAAATCTAGAATCTAATTTTGTCAAAAAATCTTTTGAAGTTCTTAGGAATCTTATTTCTACCCAAACAAAAGTAAACCAACTTCATTTTCCTACTTGGAGATCCAAAGATTCCTTTAATTTGGTAGGACTTCTACATGATCTTCCCAAAAATCTTGAGTGTATCCTCCCAATGTTTGATATAGATAAATTAGGCTTACCGAAAGATCACATAAAAAAATTATATTTGGTTATTTAGTTACTAAATGTGGAATATGAAAATGTGGTGTATGGAATTTTTTCTTATGCCTTTGAGAACAAAGATTCTAGATGGTATTTCAGTCTACCTTTAGGATCCATTAATAATTGGAATGCTTTTGAAAAACCATTCATTGGTAATTTTGGTGATGAATCTACTCTAGCTGCACTTTTGAAAGAACTAATAGCAATCAAGATGCATAAAAAAGAATGGATAGAAGACTTTAACCAAAGGTTCACCAAAATTACAAATAAATTTTCAATAAATTCTATCTTAGTTGAAGAAATAATGGTTGATTATTATACTTCTTCCTTACATGCATTTATTGTCATGTTTGTTAATAGAGCTAGTAAAATTACCTTAGCATAAAATTTTGAAGGAGTCAAAGAACGTGGAAAAATAAATTCTAAGCTTGGTAGGAAATCCAGGAAATGAAGATCCTAAAACCACCACTAATAAACTCATTTCTCTACCTAAACCACCCTAAAAAATGAATATTGATATTTAATATAAATATCCCATAGATATGGACAATGTATTATGTTTGGATAAGAAATTATAAATGAGATTGTGGATTTGAAAAAGAAGCCTAGAGAAGGAAGTTTTAATATGAGAAATTAAGACCTTTGTATAGGAAAGATATCACTTCTCCAAAGCCACCCCAACCTACAAATTTAACTGGAACTTAGAGGATGTAAGGATGGAAAATTACTGTACTTATCATCATGCAAATCATTTTGAAAAACATGTCTTCAATGGTTGTATTCTACGAATCTAGTGGTAGATCAATTTCTAGATCTACAAAATCAAGATGAAATTCCCATTCAAGAAGTTGATAATGAGGAATTTATGGAAGAACAATCCTATAATAAAAGTGGAAACAATGTTCCTATAACACACGTCATTTGGAGTTCAATAATAAGAGGATAAAATGGTGGAGGAAATCTAGGCCACCTAAAAGGTACAAAGAGACTACAACCTAAGAAGTAAGGGAGCTATTCATTTATATCCTTATGCATCACAACCTGCCATAAATCCTAAAAGTAACATCCCCACTTACACCCCCTATTTAAATTGTAATTAATGGCATTTAACAATGTTTATTATGCCATGAATATTTCATTATTATGCCAGGTTGAACTGGATAAATAAAATACAATGTATATGTATCTTATTTTTAATTAATGAAAAAATCCAACAATTAATTGAGGGAAAGAGCGCCTACAGATACCATAATATCATGATAGTGGAATAGTGAGGGTTTCTTTGGGGTTCATCATGTAAATGATCCCAAGCCACCCTTGCCAAAAAAAGAAATTGTCAATATTTGAATTTGAAATATGTTTCACACATTTTTCCTTTAGCCCAAATCATTTAATGAGAAAAATGTAGTTGGTTGAAATGTATCCCTCCCATAATTATGGAATCATGGAATGGTGGTTGAGAATTCCTCCCATCTACAAATGCATGGAATTGGGTGATTACGTCCATGGGAAATTGTTGATGACTGCACCTTCATGGGAAAGAGACAAAATTGTGTTTGCATGGGAGGGATGTGCATGAATGACGAGCATAATTTTTGATTCTATGAGGATAAAAAGTGAGATACATGAGTGGTGTTGAAGGAGAGTTTAACAAGTGAGTAATACCAATATATTTTCATTAGAAATTAATGTGGGAAGCTTAGGACTTGTCTGGATCTTGGGGCAACTAAATCGAGGGCTTGTTGGACACACTGAAAGCACTAAAGTATGACTTCCTTGTGATAATTTGGAGAAGTGATGGGGAAGATAAATATTTTACTGTGATTAGTCAGCAGGAGGAGCCAACACGAACTTATGGGAGTCCCGGGAGCCATGAGTAGTTCCCTGCAAAAAATTACCATGGAAAATTTACCCTTTTTTCAAGCCTTACTAAGATTTCATTCATAAATTTCACCATGGTGGTATCATGGTCTAGCTAGTGTGTGGTCAATTGAGTAATGGAATAGTGCAACTGAGCCTATGGTTGGGTGAAAAAATGTTCACCCTCGGTCAGTTTTTTAAAAGCTTAAATTTCATATACGTGCTCTCAATATTCCAAGAAATTTACATATAGTTTATCTTTTTTTTTTCATGAAATACTCTTTCATTTGATTATGAAAATTAATTTATTTTGTTAAAATTGAATGGGAGGGAACTTATGTATACATAGATGCATTGGAACCTTTTCTTCCTACCTTATAAATTACTGTGATTTTCCCTATTTGTTCTTTTATTGGAGTGCAATTTTAGATAGGGTTTTATCATGTCTATGATAAATTGTGTGTTGTCAAACTTGTGGAATCTATAAGCATAGTCGTGTAGTGTATATAAGGAGGTAATGGAGGGGTGGGCAGAGGGAGAAGGGCCCATAGTGATAATAGTGGAGGCCACTCAATGTAAGGTAGACTAGGTCCACCATATTATTAAATAAGGCCCACTATGGTAGTTAGATATATTAGTTTCAACATAGTAATTGTGAGAACGATTGCTAGAAGGTTCATTCTCTAAAATTTTCTTATGTTGTATAATAAATGTGATGAGGATAGTGAATAATCTTTTTATTGTAGCAAGCAAGCATTTCTTGAGGAGTATTTCCTTTTATAAGGAATAATAGTTAATGGTGTTACCCTACATCGAGAGTTTTATATACATATCTTATGTTGAGATGGTTTATTATTGTGAATTTGAGAATTTATATTCTATATTATATTTCCAAATATCATTCCCATAACATTTGGTATATGATCACTTTCTTCGACCAAAGAAAGAAAGAATGTTTTGGCTCTTTTTGCAGATTTTGTTTTCAAGGGAAAAAAGGGGGTGACCCACTTCAAATTAAATTATCAAACTTTATAACCATAAATTACATCAAATAATTATATATTTGGATTCTCCTTGGGAAAATACCCACTTCCAAAACAAAAATTGTCTAAAATGAAGTATGGGAAGTGAAGTTATCGAAATTTTAAAATCAACAAATTTTCAGGGTTTTTCCAGAAAAAGTTGTGCGATTTGCACAATAAGATATTTCTATAAACCCTAGTTTTTGTTAAAGGTTTATTTCAAGCAAGATGTATTTTAATGAAAAATATGATGGTACTAGTATTCAATAATTCCTAAAGTCCCACAAGTTAGAATAGAAAGATAAGTGGAAATTGTTGTTATTCTTTCATTTGAGAGAAGATGCTAGCACATGGTGGAAATAATTGGACCATGTCAAGATGATGAGATTTTCCAATGAAGTGATGCAAAATTTAATTTTATGTGGGTGGTCTCAAGTTGTAAAAGAAGATAAAGAGATAACCAAGGATTAATTTTCATGAATCCACTCCATACTACAAGTTCATTTATGCATTCACCAAGATAAGGTTATTGTTTCTATTAATCCTAGTTGCATGCATAATTTTTTCAATGTTAATTTGGATCAAATATTTCAATTACTTGGAAAGATTATTTAACGAACACATGTTGAAGGTTAAAATATTCATTTTTTTAAAGATTTGAATATTACAATGGAAAAATATGTGTTGCATTATGATTTTCATGCCATATATATGAATGATGTGGATGTTATTCTTGGATATCCTTGGATGGAATCAATAGGTATAGTGAATGTCAATGTTCCAAAGAAGTTTATCAATATTTGGTATGAGAAAATAAAATTACATTGCAAGATGTGTCTCTTAGTAAGAAATAATATCCAACGGAGGCAAGCAAAGAAGATATTGCAGAGTTCGAAGTTGAATTAGAGGCAAAGTCTACATAAGGAAATAAAGAAAATCCCAAGAAGGACAAAATAAAGAATCCACAAAGATCAATTAATCAAAGGAACACCATGTTGAAGAGTTGAATAAAGAAGAAGCTATTGATAAAGTTGATGTATATCAACATCCACACCACATAGAGAAACAACAATCATCAAGGCAAGGACATGAGCATCAACAAACGTTTTATGGACAAGCATGGAAATATAAAGGAAACCAATCAAGAGGTGCATGGAGGAATACTACCACTACAAGATGATATCATGATAGAGAAACAATCACATGGCACCAAATGCATGACAAGGACCAAGACCGGGGTGGCAAGGAAATAGTTGGCCATCATGTTCATCTTCCATTAGGATGGTTGGATTCATGTATTTGGTACTAGTTGGATACATTTATTATCCATTCATATAGTATGGTTTCTTCCCATATTTTGAGGACAAT
>SNQJ01S0065637.1:74197-88186 GCA_010110895.2 Picea sitchensis
GCCCAAAAAAACTTTTAAAAGGTGAAAAAAAACCCCAAAATTAAAAACATATTAAAAAAACCCCAAATTAAAAAACATAAAATATAAATTTTAATACAAAATATAAATTTATATCAAAAACCTTAAAAAAATAAAATTTACACAAAAAAACTTCATAAATATCTAAAAAAGACATAAACATATTTTATAATATAACATAGTTATATTATAACAATGTTATAATATAGCAACATTATAACATAGCATCGTTATAATATAGCATCGTTATAATATAGCATCGTTATATTATAACAATGTTATATTATAACATCGTTATAGTATCAATGGGACCTGGGTCAGGCGAGTGAGGGGCTGGGGCTGGGGTTGAATTTTGATCATTTTTCAGTTTTTTTTTCTAATATAACTTTGTTATAATATAACAATGTTATATTATAACTTTGTTATAATATAACAATGTTATATTATAACATTGTTATATTATAACAATGTTATAATATAACATTGTTATATTATAACAATGTTATAATATAGCATCGTTATAATATAACATCGTTATATTATAACATTGTTATATTATAACAATGTTATATTATAACATCGTTATAGTATCAATGGGACCTGAGTAAGGCGAGTGGGGGGTTGGGGCTAGGGTTGAATTTTGATCATTTTTCAGTTTTTTTTTCTAATTTTATTTTTATTTTTTTTAAGTTTGAAGAGATTTTTTGTTGTGATTATGTATTACCTTGTGTTTTGCGTGATAATAACATTTAAAAAGTAAACATTTAAGCGTTTCTTTTATGATTTTGTTTACAGTAATGATGAGTTCTTTTACCACATTATAAAAATGTGTCATTTTCATACCCCAATTTTAGAATGGGTGCTACGGGTAGTAGTACTTTTCAATTTGATGGTTGATTTTGAGGTTTTGGTTTTAATGGCACCAAGTGATAAAAATACAATTTGAAATGATCTCAAAATTTAATGTTTTGAAAAGAAAAAAAAAATCAAAAACATCTTATTTGTTTTTAGTTGATGCTTTTAAGGGTTTTCTGAGCTACTGTCTAAGTTTTGAAGCCCATGTTTGAAAAATGTTGTAATTTTGACCCCGTTTTAAAAAATGGTGCTACCATTAGCACCACTTTTTTATTTGGGGGTTGATTTTGATGTTTTTTATGCAAAAATATGGGTTTTTTTGGGCCAGATTTCTCATTTTGAGGTCACAGTTATCATTAAGTTGATAACTATGTTATCATTGCTCATTAAATACTCAACACAAAGAACCATCTACAGGGGAACAATTAAATTCCTATAGTATCTCAATAAACTTTAAATGTAGGTTAACACAATAAAATGCACAACACACATAATAAAACAGTACACACTAAGACATGATTTACCCTGGAAAGCCAAATTGGAAAACTAGAATTCAAATGGCTTCATCTAGGATCTTTCCTATACATCAATGGAAATTTTGCAGGCTCTATGGTTAAGCTCTATTCTCCTCAACAAGATTATGGAAACATCCATCTTCTTTGTTAGCCAAAGAACCCCTTCTCCTTCTTAAACAACTAGGATGTAATAGGTAGGCTCAGTTGGGGGGATAGATGGGAGGTCAATTTTCTCCAACCCTTCAAATTCCCCCAAGCTCATTTCTCCTCCTCCTTTTTTTGTGTCCTTTGTACAATATGAAAGAGGTCTCACGAAAGTTGCAATCTTTTTAATACCTTAATTTTTTTCTCTTTTACCATAATCCTCTACCTTAAATTTACATATTGTGAGCCTTGTGTTTTTAATTGAATGCAAGTGTGGACACCGATCATAATGGAATGGTGCCCTTCTATTGAATTTTGAATCCCAACACCTAAGTATATTGTTTACTAGTGTTTTCCTTGTTGTAAATCAAATTAGCAGCTCACAAAACAAAATACACTTGCTAGAATAATCAACTGAATTTAATAGTGGAAGCAATAATGGAAACCAAATATCATACACAATGCACAAATACACTATTCCCTTCAAATCATCTCATCATTAGAATAATATCAATGCTTACAAGGGCTCTCGTAGTAGGAAAATGGCCCACTTAGAAATACAAAAAACTATAGACAGCACCTGCAAACCCTAGAAACTCATCAATGGTTGTACTATCCCATAAATTCACTTCTTATAACTTTTATTCTCCTATCCTCATTTTCACCCACGTACATATGTTCTTTCCTGCACTTTATCCCACATACATACATGCCCAGAATGACCTGTGAAGTGTGTAAAACCACGTAACTATTGGTGTGGCTATGATCTACCATATCTTCTTCTTGTTTCCCTTGTTCTCTCTTCTCCTTGAACTACACTAATATCTATATGAAATTCCTTCTCCACCTATTCAAGATCTCATTGAATCATAGTCCTTTGTGACTCAAGAACTTGAGTAAAATTCTTTCTTTTCTCTCCAATGTATCTTTCTCCTTCACCCTAACATTTCTTTTATAATATTGAGTTATGACCTAACCCTAATATCCAAAGTGATTAATGATTGAGATTAGATATCACCTCACTTGAGATCAATGGCTAATATTTAACTCACTAATGCTAATAACTTTATCATTAAATTAAATTAAACTCAACTAATCAATAAAAGAACTTTAATTTAATAATTCCTTTAATTAAATTAAATTACTAAGGTGGAATGATTTTGACTAGTTGCACATGTATAGACACTTAGACATGTGCATAAGTAACTCTCTGATGCTACAAACATCAACACTCCCTCTTAGTGAGGAAGGTATTTCTTGAAGAGCCACCTGGAACTAGTTTTCCCTTCAATCCTGACACAATATCCTGCAGATCATCCTACCCCATGGAATCCCTCCAAACTTGTTGGTTTGATACCTCTAGAACATTAGAAGCCTCGAAATCGATGTTGCTACTCATTGGTTCCATGAATTTTGGAAAACTATTTGGACTCCCTGAATGTCCTCCTAGGAGCCTCAAATTACTCCTAATTGTCCATTAATGTCAGTTCATACCAAATGGGTCTTCTAACAAAATTGGAAGGGGATAACTCTGCCTCCTGACTTGAAGGTTAACTCCATGAACTAGAATTCTCCAAAAAATGTTCTCCCTTCAGAGCCTTCTCCTCCTCATCATATACCAATGACATCGATCCATTCTCATATGAATGGATAAGATCCAATGTCCCCTTGGACCCACAAACAGGCTTTCCCTCCAATCTGTAAAACTTTTTGTCTCTAACCCCAATTGTTTTTGTTGTGTTAGGGATAGCTCCCTCTAAATGTATGAGTAATTTCCCTCTCTAAAATATAACTAGAAAAAACCTTTCCTCCAAAATTGAGACTCGGAGAAAATTCTTCTTCAGTTTTTGTACATAAGGCACATCGTGGGCCTCCAACGAACCTCTTGAATCAATATGAAACTAGATAGTTCCCTTCCCCTTGACTACTCTTGGCATTGCCACCAAGCTCCACATGGGTCCCCGAGTCCTTCTCCATCATACTTCTTAATAGCTCCCATGATTTTGTCATATTATGAGATGCACAGTTTTCCAAGTACCAAGCACTCCTTGTGTTGGTGCTAGTAGAGATGTATGAGACCAGTGAGACGTCCTTCCCAAAGTTTGGTGCAAACGCATCTATATATGTCTTTGATAATGTTTTTTTATGTGTCTTCCCTTTCCCCTTTTTCTCTAGACATTGTGATCCATAATATCCATTCTTATGGCATGCAAAGAACTTGATATTACTCAAGTCCTTCTTCCCTAGTTTTGATTTTTCCCCCTCCCTGTTACCCTTAGAAAATTTTCCTTTGCTCTTCTTTTCCTAACTAAACAAATCCAAATTCTCTTCTCCATATTCATCTCCCTTCTTGTTGGATTAATACTCCTCACAAGTCTCTTCCTAGATGCAATCATCTGAAAGCCTCTCCCAATATGGAAGTTTCTCCCGAGCGCAAACTCCCTTGACAAATGGTTCCCAATATTTTGGGAAACCATTTAGTGCCACATTTTCAAGTTATGCATATTCCACTTTCTCCCCAATAGTTGCAAGCTAATCATGCACATGAGTAGTCCTCATGAAGTATCTAGTAATGTTCTCAGTTCTAGACATTTTCACTGGTTTGAGTTAATTTCTTTGGATCATATTCCTATTCAAGTTTTCACTTTGGAATAAACCTACCAGGGAATCAAACATATCTTTGGATATCTTCTTCTCGGATAAGTGAGGAATCAAATGATACTTGACTGCATCCAAGATTACCCACTAGGATTTTATCTCCTTCTTTTGGTGAGATATTGAATCTTGTAGATTTGTCAGTGGAGGAACCACTTTGTCTATAATCTCCCAAAGGTCGTGTTACTTGAAATGAAAAGTAACTTTTTCTTTCCAAGATAGGAAGTTGGATGCTCCATATAATTTGTATTCAACTCTTAGACTTGTTGTTTCCATCCCTTAGATTTTATAATCTACTAAGGAAATAAAATGTTGATGAAAATTCCCCTATATTGACCTATACGATCCTATATGTTCCTATTAATGCTACAACCTATGTATGTATGCACCCTACAATACTACAAAATGTGTATGTGTGTGCCCTACAGTACTGCAACCCACATATGTATGCATCCTACAACAATACAACCCCTATATGTATGAGCCCTAGTCTACTTCAACTTGCATACAACTTCGTTCAACTGCAAAATCAAGTTATGCTTTAGTATGATTGTTTCCGTGAAATCCGTCCTTCCATTTCTAACTGTTGGTTTATATATCTAGAGAGATCTCCTTCCAGATCTGATAGATCTGTTGCAAACTGTTGTGGATCTAAAATATGGCTCCATATCAAAGTGAATGCTATGATACCATGTTGACTTTCTAATACTGACAGCTAGGTATATTGTTTATTAGTGATTTTCTTGTTGTAAATCAAACCAATAGCTCACTAAGAAAATAAACTTGCTGGAAAAATCAACTGAAATAAATAATGGAAGCAACACTAGAAACCAAATCTCATACATTATACACAAACATATCCTTCCCTTCAAATCAACTCATTATTAGAATAATATTAAAGCTTACAAGGGCTCCCTTACCAGGAAAATGTCCCCCTCATAAATGTAGAAAATTATAGACAACACCTGGAACCCCTAACAACTCCTAAATGGTTATATGATCATGTACATTCACTTCTCATAACTTTTACGTGTATGTATTCATTGACACCCGCGTACATACATGTTTTCGTACATTGTATCTCACGTACATATGCACCTTGACTAACCTGTGACGTGTGTATATATTCGTAACCGTTGCTATGGCTTGATCTGGCAGATCTTCTTATGGTTTCTCCTATTCTCTCTTCTCCTTGACATATACTGATCTCTAGATGAAATTACTTCTCCACCTACCTGAGATATTCTTGAATCATAGACCTTTGTGACTCAAGCACTTGAGAAAAAGTCCTTGTTTTCTCTCTAAAGTGTCTTTCTCCTTCACCCTAGACTTGCTTTTATAATATTGAGTTATGACCTAACCCTAATCTCCAAAGTGATTAACGATTCAGATTATATATCACCTCACTTGAGATTAATTTCTAAGATTTAATAAAAGCACTTTACTTTAATAATTCCTTTAATTAAAGAAAACTACTAAGGTAGAAGGATTTAGATGACTTCCACATGTATAGACACTTAGACATGCACGGAAGTACATATCTAATGCTACAAACATCAACACCTTCATGCCAACAAGTTGGTCTCCTTCATCATCCATAGCCTGGAACCTTTCCACTCTTGATCATCAAAGAGTATGTGTTGTAGCCAATTATTCTTATTCAGATGTGATTTCGATCAAGTGCACCTAGTTGAGGGAATAATGCCCCACATCAGTAGTTATCATTTATGAAATTTTTTTCCAACCCATCGTTCAGTTGTGTGTTTTTAGTTGGTTGTTATTTAGTAGTTTGTTAGTAGTTTGAAACCACATATTTCTAGGGTTTTATTGCATTACTTCTATTTTTTTCCTCTAGATCATTAATGTTATTTAGTCCTTGGCTATTTATAGGTATTTTTTTAATGTTTATCACCTTTTTTTATCTGTAATTTTCATTGTTCCATATCATATTTGTTACTCTTGGATTATTTAGGACATTAGTGTGGGAGAATATCTATCATGATCCCTATCAACCATTTGAATTATTATTTGTAGGTCTTGTTGGGGGGATATAATGCCTTATTGCTTCAACGAAGGGTATCAACTACTTGTCCCTAAATAAAAATAAGGTAGTGAGAACCATCATTGTGTCAGGAAATGAGATACACTTCCACACTAAAACTAACAGAAGAGAAGAATAATTTAATCAAGAGCGTAGATGACAAAGAAATCACATAGTACACAGATATTTTACCCTGGAAACCCAAACCGGGAAAACCAACATTCCTTGAGCATTCTCCTCTCTTTTTTTCTTATTCAATCTGAATGAAAGGTTATATTTCTAACCTTGGTCCACACCTAAGACACAATCAACATCATACCCTCTTTACTACATAAGAACAAACCTGTAGCCAATCCGGCTTACATCTGCATGACCAATAACCTACATCTAGATATTTCTCTAAAGATTGGCTATCTTATGATTCATTGATTATCCTTTATAGCCTTACAACATGCCTCTTTATAGTCTTTACAAAAGGAAAACCCATAAATAAATGGCACCCAAAAAACGGTTACATATTCATGCATATCATTCGCTACAAATCTTGTGAATCTCGGGATTCTTTTATAGTCAACTGCAAGTCAGATTACCAGTCAACTACCATTTGTCCTTCATTTTGTCTTCATTTGATCGTTGCATGTCCTCATGTCGACCTCTTGTCATTTGATCTCTTCGACTTGTTTTCAATGCCTTTACCATGTCGAACTGCCTCAAACTTCGACTTCAAATTTGATCAATCAACTAACTTTGACCTTCGACTTGATGTCAATCTACCTTGACCCTCGACCTATTGTCAATCCACCTCGAATATACTTTAACTGCAAGGAATATAACCCAAAATTCTCCCACTTGTTGTCATCTTTGTTAAAACCAAGAGATTCCTGAACCTTTGTTTGTAGACCAAGGGAAACAATTCACATTTCCTCTATGCACCAAGAGAACTTCACAACACTCACGGACTTGGATAAATATTCTGCTATGTTTTCAAACATGTCTACTTTATCCAGTAGCACCTTGTTACTCTCCATCATATCTCTTACAAAATGGTATTGTACATTAATTTTCTTAGTCTTCGAATGATAAGCATGATTCTTTTCCACAAATATTTCACTTTGACTATCGCAACTTATCTTCATAGCTTTCTTCTCAAACCCGATTCCCGAAAACAACCTTTGCAACCATACTACTTTTTTTCTTCCATGAATGGTTGCCATGTATTCATCTTCTATTGTTGAAAATGACCACCTGTCACTTACTCATCCAACTTATTGCTCCACTGAACATCTTGAATACATATCCATTAGTCGACCTCCGTCGATCCACATATCCATCCTAGTCGGCGTCGAAAAATCCATACACATTCCAGTTTTTCCTTGGTAGCATATAGAATAGTCCTTTGTGCCACACAAATACCTAAATACTCTCTTGATAGTTGTCTAGTGGTCCTTTCCAGGTGTCAACATTTACCTGCTCAACACTCCCATTGCATGGGCAATGTCTAGTCTAGTGCAGACCATCGGATACATTAGACTACCAACAACACTTGCATAGGAAACATGTGCCATGTCCTCTATTTCTTCCTGTGTCTTTGGACATTGTTCAACAGTTAACCTTTCTCCCACAAGAATTGGCACATTCATTGGTTTGCAATATTGCATGTTGAAACATTTTGGAATTGTTTCAATATACTTCGTCTGATTCAACCAAATATTTCTAGTGGCTCGATCTCTCTTAATCTCCATTCCCAAAATGAATTTAGGTGCACTGAGATTCTTCATGTCAAACTTGGAGGATAGTTTCTTCTTCACATCCTTTATTGCATCCATGTTGTTTCCAACCAGCAACATGTCCTCAAAATACAAAGCTACATATATGAAACTCCCTCCTTCTTCCTTGGAATATATGCAGTGATCAACTTTGCTTCTCACAAATCCCAAACTAAGTATGTATGTGTCTAAATTCTGGTACCACATCCTTGGTGATTGTTTTATACCATAAAGGGATATTTTCAGTTTGCACACCAAATCTTTCCTACCATTTACTACAAATCCTTCAGGTTGTTTCAAGTAGATTTCGCCTTCCAGGTCCCCATGTAGGAACATTGTCTTTACATCCATGTGTTCTATTTCCAGATCAAATGTTGTAGCTAGAGACATAAGTACTCTAATGGAAGTTAATTTTTCAACAGGGGAAAAAATCTCACCGAATTCAACTCCCTTAACTTGGCAATATCCTTTCATTACCATCGAGCTTTGAACTTCCCGACTTGTACTATGACATTCGTCTTCTTCTTGAATACACATTTTCTACCCACATTCTTTCTTCCACTAGGTAACTTGACTAAATTCCATGTCTCATTCTTGTGCAAGGATTCCATCTCTTCGACCATGGCATCCTTCCATAGTTTACCCTCTTCCAAGTCGACTGCCTCATTGACCAACTGAGTCTCATTTTCGATGGAAGTTAACATGAATTTAGAATGAAAGATGAGAAGACTATAAATTTTGACTGGTTTTCTTACTCTTTCTAACCTCCTTACTACTGGAGTCCATTGTTCCACCTCTTCCTATGATTCATTCGACTCATTTGAATCATCTTCTTCATTCCTCAGTTCAAATCGCACCATCTTAGAATTATTCTCAATCTAAAAAATTTCTTCATGCTCAAACTTACCTTCGACTTCTCTGAAGACCACATATTGACTACAAATTGTTCTCCTTGATGCAGGATCCTAGAGATTATATCCTTTCATTCCTTCTTTTTACCCAATGAAAATACATTTGACTTCCTTCTTTTCCAGCTTGATCCTCTTTTCCTTGGGAACATGCACAAATGCATCACAATCAAATACTTTGAGATGTGAAACTGAAGGCTTCTTACCCGACCATACCTCATGCGGAGTCGTGTCGAATAGTGTCGATGAAGGAGACATATTCATCAGATACCTTTTAGTGTTGACTGCCTCTGCCCATAATTCTTGTATGAAACCAACACCACTAAGCATGCTCCTTGCCCTATCCATCAATGTTCTGTTCATTCACTCAAAAATTCCATTTTTTTGTGGGCTATATGGTGTGTTATTTTGGCATTCTATGCCACACTGATTACATAATTGATCAAATTATTTTCCATAGAATTCACCACCATTGTTAGTTCTCAACACCTTAATATTCTAATCTATCTAGTTTTATACAAGAAATTTAAACTCTTTAAATTTCTCGAAAACATTTGATTTCTTCCTCGGGAAATATATCCATGTCTTCTTGGAAAAATCGTTTACGAAGGAGACATAATACAGGGATCCACCAAGTGAAGGGGTTGTAACCGAATCAAACACATCACTAGACACTAATTCTAGAAACCCATTTTCCCTTGTCGCACCAGATGGGAACCTCACTCAAATTTGTCTTCCATATATGCAATGTTCAGAAAAGTAAAATTCTAAACCATATTCAGGAAAACCTTTGAACATACCTTTGTTGTGCATAGATCGAAGTCGTTTTTCTCCAATGTGTCACATAATCTCATGCCATAGCATGGTCAAGTCGATTTTATCATGACTGGTCAAGCTGTTTTGTACAGACTCATCCCGATTCGATTTGATTTGATTCGAAGCCGAGTTGACTTCAGAAGAAATAATGTTTTTTCATCGAGTCGATTTGACATTTCATAACAACTCGTATAGGGTTCCAATCTAAACTCCTTTCATTAAGACCATCACACCTCTGACCATCTTGCACGAATCCTTCTGAAACAGAGTGTGCACTCCGACATCACTCACCTTATTGATAGATATCAGGTTTCTTTCCAAACCGAGAATGTTGCACACCTGGAAGGGTTATTTTCGTCCCATCATGCAGTATTAATCGAACTCTTCCTCGTTCAACAATTTTTGTTGTCGAGTCATCCCCCAAGAACACATCACCTCCATCATATCGTTCATACTCGCAAAACCATTCTTTATGTGGTGTCATATGATAGGATGCTCTTGAGTCAATCAACCAAACACCTTGATCTGACTGTGTACTGGTCGATGCCAGATACACATCACCTCCCTTTTCCAGGGTCATCTTTCTCTCAGTTGATTGTTTCTCATCAAATCTCGTAATTACTTCCATCACCCTCGACTTACAATCATTTTTGTAATTCCCAGTTTCAATGCATTTCTGACATCTTCTTGTCGACTAAATTGGGGATTTAGATCTATCCTTCGACTTAGAATTTCTACTGGAGAATTTTCCTTTATCTCTTTCAATCGGTTGACCTCTCACTACTAAAGAATCTTTGGTCGATCCTTCTATGTTTCTCATTTCTTCTGACAAAAGAGAAGCAACCACGTCTTCTAGCACTAGTGTGGTTGTATTACTCCCTATAGCCATGACTAAGTTATCACAGGAGTTTGGAAAAGAACAAAATAGGTTTATACACTTCTCCTCCTCAATGATTTTAATATCCAGAGATGATAATTGGCTTAAAATGGTATTAAACAAATTTAAATGCTCAGTCACTGAACTGTTATCACTCAATCTCAGAAGATACAATTTCTTTCTAAGAAACAACTTATTTACCAGGTATTTCGACTGATATAAGCTTCTGATATTGTCCCATAGTTTCTTGGTTGAATATTCACCTTAGACATTCAATAGTACTGAATCTGCACGACAAATATGAATCGTACTTCTTTCTCTTCCTTCGAATTTCTCCCATTCTTCTATCGACGTTCCTGTCAGTTGGGTACCTGGATAGACTATTGTCCATTGTTCTTGATCTACAAGAAGATCTTCCATTTTAAGCTTCCAAAGCTCAAAATTTTGGCCATTGAATTTTTCTATCTTTATTCTTGAACTGCTTGCCATTCTTGAACACAATATTTAAAAGAATTTATGACTTACAACTCTTAATGTACCTAGGTTTTATCTCTCTGATTCAAGATTGGTAAATCAAGATATGATACACACGTCAAATCATAACACAACTATAATACCACTTGTCAGAGTTTAACTTTGCTCCAATACCACTTTTAAGGAAATGAGATACACCTCCACACTAAACCTAGCATAAGAGAAGAATAATTTAATCAAGAACGTAAATGACAAAGAAATCACATAATACACAGATATTTTACCCTGGAAACTCAAACCGAGAAAATTATCTTGTTCCATACCTAAGACACAATCAACATCATACTGTCTTACCTGTGCAAGAACAACATTGTAGCCAATCTGGCTTACATCTGCATGACCAACAACCTACATCTAAATATTTCTCTAAACATCGGTTATCTTATGATTTATTCATTAGTCTTTATGGAATTAAAACATGCCTCTTTATATGATTTACAATAGGAAAAACCCTAAAGAAATGGCGCCAAAAAATAGTTACATATCCATGCATATCATTGGCTACAAATCCCGTGAATCTCAAGATTTTTTATAGTCGACTAATAGTCAGCCTTCATTCCATCTTCATTTGATCAACACATGCCCACCTATCGAGATCTTATTAGTTGACCTCTTTGACTTGTTGTTGATTCCTTTACCATGTCAAACTACCTCTACCTTCGAATTCGACTTTACCCAGCCGACTAACTTCGACCTTCGACTTATTGTCGATTTACCTCGACCCTTGACCTACTATTGATTCACCTCAACTTCGACCGTTACTCGATCCACCTCAACTAGACTTTTACTGCAAAGAATTTAACAACCCAACACATTGGTGAATTTGAATTTATACCCCATATTAATGTGATGAATATGAGTGCCAGTTAGCTTTTAGTATTGGTGCCACAATTTAGTAAACAAAATGGGAAAGAAACTTGGAGCAAATAGTAATTCTAGGTTGCACTATGAAATAAAGGCCATGATCGAACGTGCTACAAGAGAAAAGAATCTAAATCTGTGTTTCAACATGTGGAAGAGGGTGATGACTGATCTTCGGTCAATGCATCAACTTCATGAGCCAATTATCACGCCACATCTATCACCCCCTAATGGTGATGGAATACAAAAATAATTTGGGTTGTATGCATTGACATGAAAGAGAGGACGACAAAAATCCAAACACTATTGCAAACTAAAACTAAGTCCATAAGAAAGCTCCTAGAACTCAAACCAATCACAAGCATGGAAACCATAAAGAAATGTTGGGACAAATCCAAACATAAAACCAAGCATTATAATCCCCATGCACTAAGAACCCTATGCTCCCACATTTCAAAAAATGTGTTGCAAATTTCACCACAATACAAACAACCCAACCCTAGATGGACATTTACAATAGTAAGATGAAACACCATAGGACAAGCCAATCACAAATCCCCAATCTACACTTCATAAATGAATGAACCAAAAGAAAAGAGCTTCAAATACCAAAGCTAAAGAAAACAACCCTAAACAAATTGAAAGCCTCAAACAACATCGAATTTAAAAGATCTTGTATGAGGAACCCAACCACCATGAATATACGTAAAAAGACACACACTCCTCCTGAAGGAAACCATATCAACCATGCCACCACGTGTAGGAGGCCCCATCATATCCATGATGCCCTTATTTATAAAGTGAATGAAGAATCGAATAATTATTTTTAAATATATGTTGCAAAAATACAAATATACAAATTATAAGAAAATCATAAATCAATGTGAAAAATCAAAATGCATTATGAACAAAATGAATAATCAAAATGATTAATATAATCCAATTCCTATGAAGGGTACTAACCAAAACAACAACACTGAAGTTTTTCATGTTTTAAGAGAATATGGATCGATACAACCTGTAAATAGAAGCCATGTTAAAGGTAGAGACCTCGTTTTCATTTTAAACCAAGATAGTCATGACAACTAATGAAATACGAAGGCCGTTACTAATCATAGTTAATCGACTTATGGGAATACATCTTCACAGAACCTTTCAACTATTCGTGTAGAGAAAAACCTCACTTCATTACCCAAGTGGTTCAACAACTCCCATATAAGTATAAATCTCAATGGTTTATGGGTTTAAGCAATTCGGTTAAGCACCCATTGGTTGTGGGACCTTTGGACAAAATGATAATCAACAATGTGAACAGAGGCTTACCAACTAGAGGTTTTCCCATGGTTTGGTTTGGATTGGAAAAGGTTAATGGTGAAAGGGGTAAACTCACCTATCCACGTGATCAAAGTGAAGTGTACAGTTCTCAATCACGATTTATATGGTACCTATGTTACAAGGCATATATTAAATATTTATTCTTTTCATAACTTTGTATTCAAACCTATAGTTATATAGGTGTGCAATATTGACTCTTATTCGATTCATTATTTTAGGCTTTTGTTTGGTTGATCCTAGATGCCACTCACTCATCCAATTGTTTTGGAAACTTATGCATTGTGTAATATATATTGAATAAATAATTTAAATTATTATTATTATAATATATATATTAAATATTGAATAATAATATTAATTCAAATAACTTCAACATGATTGAAAAATACGAATTGGTAAGGATTAAAAACAACTTCAATTTAATTTAATTGTGAAATGAAAATGTAAAGTTTAAATAATGAGAATATATCAGAACTTTTAATTGTTATTAGTCATATTATTGAAATTTATAGTTAAAAGATTATTAAATGTGTTTATTTTCAATAGTTATAGGTTTTTTTAGAGTAATAAAATCTTTAATTATAAATTAATAAATTTAATCCTAAAATTATAATAAAATTTATTTTGGTTGATTTTTTTTTTTTATGCAAAACATTAATTTGAA